>KZ539447.1:1705-21890 GCA_000934665.2 Catajapyx aquilonaris
CCCCCCCTCCCCCCAAAACGGTCACGTGGTATATGGACGACCCCTTAGCAGTCGGACGCCTTATCCACTATGCCAACCTGCTTCGGTTATTTAGGGCCAGTTGAATTACAGCAAGAAACATTTTGTGGCTGTAAAAAGCCAAAATTTTTGTTATTAATTGTTGTCAACAATGAATGAAAAACTTTTATTGATCTTTTCCTGCAGAAAATGTTTTCTGGCTACAGTACAACTGGACATTTGGGTCATGAAGTTTTAGAACCCAATTTTCCCCCTTGTGCTATGTTCAATAAATTAGCACCATGCATTTCAAAGGTAGTTTTAAACTTGGGAAGCGAATTGTACTGTGTGTATTGTATTTTTGTTTATTCTTTGACACAAAAGTTACTGTATTCAAATTGGTTATGGTGAAAGTACTTCAGGAATCTTGGAGCTTAAGCCCAAGAATCGGCCTTTGATGCCAGCCTGATTAATAGTTTATTGATCTATCATTTAATGAACGTGACTTTTTTTTAGGAGGAGGCTGAGGAGGCAGAACAAGAGACACCTAGCCTGCAGTGTAAAGTGGTGGAGAAAAGCAAGGAGCGAACTGTTATTGAACTACAGGAGCCACCAAAGGAGCCAAAGAGTGAACTTGCTTGGAATGGGAAGCGACATGCCTCTGGCGAGAGTGAGGGTGGCAGCCCTGAACCAAGAGGTCAAAGGTCGCATCGTAGAGGCAAAACCAGGAGCATGTCTGACTCAAGTGATGATTACACATCATCAAGTTCAGGAAGTAGAAAGAAAGGAATCCTAAAATTACGTCCGAAACCACAGCGAAGCATGTCTGAATCCAGTGTTGATGATGCCTTTTTACCATCAGAAGAGCTGAAAGAGTCTCCACCTCAGCCTGACATAAGCGAAGAGGAACGGAAAAGTGTCCGGTTTAATGATGTGGTGAAGCGCCAGCTGTACCGATCTGATTCAAGCATACTGGGCCAGAGGAAAAAGAACCAGAAGAAGGCCAGGAGCAAAAGAAGGGCAAGAGCTAGACGTGCGAGTGAATCTGAGAGCGACAAAGAGAAGAAAGATAAAGATGAGAATGGAAAGGATTCTGGAAGCGATGACGACGACGATGATGATGAGACGGAGGTAAATGAGACAAAGAATACACAGAACCCAGGCCTGGGCCAGTTTACCAACAGCCTGATGTTTGATCTGGATTTAGAACCGTGAGAAACATCCCGGTGAATATAGTCATTCCAGTGATAGTGTAGTCCGAAGCATTTTAGTGCTCCAGTGAGTAGTAATTTTTTTGTTATGCGGTTTTTGCACGTGAATCAAGTGTGAAGAATAAAGAAATACACTGCCGGTTTTTTTGCGTTGTTTATCCAATTATATGTTGGTTGTTGTGTTGGATTCTGTTGGTCATGTATCAAGCAGATCAAATATATAGATGAGAGTTTAGTTTGCAGCTATGATGTTCTTACATTTTTTTAATTAACCTGAGTCACATATTGGTTATTTTTTTTTGTATATTTCAGCTCTCATTTGTAAGAGTGTGCCATCATTAGGTGTTAATGTCTGTTGTGCCTGGCAGGAGGAAAAGGCACCAGCTGCCAGTTTATTGCAGGTAATTTTTAGGCCAGATGTGTTGCTGTGGTGCAAACCAAGTTATCACCACAGGGTGTGGCGATGAGGAGCGAGACAATTTTTGTCATCTGCAAAAACAAAACAAAAAAAAACCCTCCTGGATCCTGTAGTCAATTTCATTGCAAATGTTTTGTGGAAAGGTCACAGCATAAACGTGACCTGAAAGTCAACCCCTATTCTATGAGCATTGGAAAAAAAAAGCAGTGTGGGTTCTGATTGATTCCGGAGAAAAAGAAATTTTCTCCGAAGGCCATGAATAAAAGATAATCGTCGTAGGGAAGAGGAAGTCTCTCTTGTGATCTTTTTCCCAGTCTCCACTTCCACCTTCTCCTACCCACACCTTTTTTTTTTTTTCCTATCATCCTTCCATCACAAATCTCAGCACCGTCACTTTTCTTGAGCGTCATTATAGGGAACTTCAGTTCTGATTTTCTCCCCTCCTTTTTTTCTGGCTCCCCCCCTTTTTTCAATTCTTCCTTCATAAAAGGCGTTTTAGTCATACTGCACTGGAGGCGTGTAACCTCCCGGGTACAAGCTTCAGGATTTGGTCCGTGGATCGATTCGAATTTTACGCTTTGTGAGACTGACAAGGACTTGGAAGTGTCAAAAGTGAAAATGTCAGTTTTCAATCAGATGTGACATGTTTTGTGTTTTTTTTTGCATAAAAATGGGGGTCAAAGCCATGTGTGCGATTATGGGTTGGTATAATGGTTCGTACTAATTGGTATCCCTTGTTCTGATAGTAATTATCCGCATACAATGACCTATCCAGCTTCCTCGTTTTAATTGACCCTGCCTAGTTATTGTGCCCAATTAGTATGCAAGGATGTCTAGTCAGAATCGTTCCCATAAGTTGCCAGTGTAATTAGCTGTTTTTGTTTCATGATCGACCCTGAATTTCATAATTCGGCTTCCTGGTATGGTACAGTTAACATTGTGGTTTATTTATTTAAGTTTTTTTTTTTTTGTCGTTTGTGAAGACGGGTGGCAATCTGCTGTCAGATAATTCGTCAACACGCCAGTCTTCACTATTTCAGGAACACGGAGTCGTACACTATTTTCACTTTCGAACCATTTTCTTTGAAACCACTTCTTACACAGTATAATAGTGATAATGCAGCGATAGTGAATGCTCAATTTAAAATATAATATCAAGGATACGTATTATATCTACACCTTACTTTATCGCTCCAACAAAGCAACTTTGCACAATTTATTCCAACATCTGCTTCAAAATAAAGATACTGATAATTCGAATTACGACCTCGACATTGACATTCCATATGCTCCACATTGATAATGCCAGTTCACGTACACTACTTTGGTTGTGAAGTCATTCGTACAGGATACAATCACTTTCCTCACGTCATGTGCAGTGTACCCTTCTGCCAGCAGCATGCTTCAACTGGTGAGGATCCCCCGAGCATTTTCATGGGTTGCCATAGCAACAAGTTGTTGACAGGTACAGTGCTACAGTGTAAACTTTAGCAGTAGAACGTGTAGAAATACGTTGCAGATTACGATAAAGTTATTCACTATAACTTTCATAATATTACGGTACAGTGTAGGTAGTACCACAAGTTTGTTTCAAGTTCATTAGTTTTAAAATTGTGCAGCTGTTCCGCAGCAATGGGCGTGTGTTGCATATCTTCCAAGAGTGCAGATGGCGCTTTCATGGCCATCATCGCACAACGACCTGGAAGAGACGCTTCCATGCTTTTATAGTCCTTGTATTCTTTCCTTCCTCTCCATCGATTCCCATCTTGTTTGCCCATGCCCAATTTTTCACTAGTTTCGCCTAGTTACCTCCCTTCCCTGGGGCCATTTCCGCCTCATTTGACTACAAGACGTGCCTGCCTATAAAGTGTCTGGACCGTTTTCTCTCTGGGCCTGGTTCCGTGTGTGCTGCATCGGCACAACGGCAGGTACCGCAGGCGCTGCCTCGTTACCCGGAAGGGTCCATCCGATTGGCCGCGTTCAGACGCACCTGCGCGTTTCGTGGGTAGTTTCGGTCGGGTATGTTCCGGGTTGTGGGTGGCTGGGCTGGGCCTCGGTGGGTGGATGGGTGGGTGGGTGTTCCAGAGGGGGTTGGAGGGACTTGTACTTGCTCAGTCTTTAACCTCGGCGGGAGTGTGAAGTTGAGTGCGCGAAGAGTTGCGGTAGTGCCAACTACTCTTCTGTCTGTTGGTTATTTTCGGGTGACCAGTGCGGGTCAGTGAGGAGTCAACCCGGGGGTCAAGACCAGCGGGTCTTCTACTTGTGCAGGTAAGAAGGGTCAACATGGCCAGTGTTATGTAACAATGGGCCGTGATGTGCGGTGCCTGTAGATGTCCGGGTGGCGGCTAGACCAGAGTCAACAAACTATGAGCAACAGGTTACTAGAGCGTAGACCCGCCGGTTGGGATAGAGCAATAGACCTGTGGTTACTTGGGGGTAGATAAGCAAATTAAGGGTATGTGTTGAAGTTGGTCCCAAGTTGAACATCGATCACCTGAAGACATTAGGGTAATTGAATTGTCGCGGGAAAGTGGTTCTTCCCTAGTATGAAAGTAATAAGTTTGTCTCACGACATTCATTATGCGAGAGGATGAAGAAGAAATATATCTTGTGGGATTTATGTCATAAATGGTAGAATACATTTCGTCGGGACTACTTAATCTGGATAACGTAGAATGTATGCTACAAAATTTAAAGCATATATATCATCGAGGTGTTGGCGATATCCATATCTAGGTGGCTGATAGTGACGTACGGGAAGTCACTTGTGACTATTGTAAAGTACTGTATAGATGGAAGGAAAACGAGAAATTTTCCACTTTTATAGCTTCAGTATTATGCTCAACAAATCTAGGTTCAAGTGTTGTTCCGGGGTTAATAGGGGATGTGATCGCCATAGTCCAGGTATTTTAATTATGAAAACACAAGCTTGAGTAATGCCTGAGCGTATTCATAAAGCCTGGACAAGAACAACTATCCATATTACTGTTTTGTAATATGCATTTAAATTCTTAATAATAAAGTTAATTGCTTCTTTGTAATAAACCAGCAATTATTAATTTACCAGTTTCAAATGTACGGTACATCAATAACGTCGACCATATTTGCCGTTTTTTTATATGTACTGGAACAATATTGAGAAAAAATCACCTTGTCGTAAGGTTCATGTGATTTTAAAATGCTATAAATCTAGGAACGAGATTATTTGAAGCCAAAGAACCATAAATAATTTGCTTTGCATTCTATTATGCTATACCCTGAACATTGCTTGGGACCGGAAAACACCTGATTATGCAAATACGATGGAATAGTTCATGCAAGGGAAAGGTGAAAGACTCACCATGCTTCTTCCTACCTGCCACTTTTTTAATAACCTGCCTCGCAAATCATAACAACCATGCTTTAAAAAAACAACAACCCCAGAACAGATACGCGAACAGCCCGATAAGCTAAAATGAAACCATGTTTGTAAATTTTTTTGTAGCACAATTCGCCCCCTCAATCTAACTAGCCCCCACCCAAATTTAATCAAGCAACCACGCTAAAAGCAATAAGTAGGCGGAGTGTTAGTGGGGGGGCAAGGGAGAGATATACGAGGAAGTGTTAGTAAGGCATCTATGCAATGAGCAGGTTGGTCTGGAAATTGGCCTGGAACCAGATAAGGCCAACAAGCCCGCCTCCTTTTCCCACCTAATGGCCTGAACCAACACAATTAAGGGCTGCTTTCTCCCACAAACAATAAAGATCCCAATATTGCGCCTTACCCCCTTTGCTCGTCTAAGGATCAACAAACCATAGCTATCTACATATATTTATTTTCTGTAATGAAACGTGGCATGTGGTGATAGTTTTGAGTCGCTTTCGGTTAATTATATTTGTTGCGGGGATTTACAGGATTATAGGTGGGAAGGTTACAGGGCGTTCAGATCATATCACTGGACAGGTTTTAAGCTATGAATCATTCACAATTAGCGTGTCAATGTGCAGTGTTTATTAGGATGATTTGCAGCTTATTTGCTGCAGATTTGGCGTATTTATGCGGAGAGTTGTAAATTAGAACTAAGCCGATTAAGCACGTTTGTGACCACGTTATGCTTATCATACAGCATATCATGGAGGTTTACGCCCCGCGGGGTAATAAATGAATAAATAAATAAATAAATGAATAAATGAATATCATGGAGGTCGTGCGTAAATGGCATGTTATTTGTTATGATGTTACAAAATATTCATGTACAATTAGCTACAAATAAAATCACAAGGAAAATATTTTTATATTGTAATATTAGGCACTGCAACATAGCCCTCAATAACTCAAGAAATCACACTTTGCAGTCATTTTTTAAAGTAGAGCATGAAAGATTAAAAGGAATTTTAATTACTCTCATTTAGGTCTGATAACATTGTGCGTGTCGCATGCCAATGTAATATGTTGCACATTTTGCAGGGTTACCCCGTCGTTCTTCACCGTCCTTATCGCAAAATGTTACCAGCCACTGGACAATGTGACTCGGCTGTTGTGATTGACTCACACGTAATATTACGCGTAATGATATGCTGGGCTGTATTGTATGACGTATGACAACATGCATTAATTTCGACACAGCTTATAATAATTATCCTTATGCTACTGTTTGGATGGGTTTATTAACGTCAGGTTGTCCTCTGTGAGGAATATTAATCTACAGAATAATACATGACTATACCCAATCACACCGCATTAGACTCGGAGAATTCATAATTTTTTATTCTAACAAAAGTAATGGCCAGTAGCTGTTTAAACCTGGCATCTATCATACAAACATGCATATATTGACTGTCATTATAACCTGCATATTCAGTTGCATTCAAGGATAGACTCAAGTTCCGGAACATCTGTCACGACTTCTGTCACACCAGAGTACAAAAATATCAGCAGTCTCCCTTCAATGTGGTATGTTTATCATATTTATCATGGATTTCCAGCAAACTCCTGTTTAATTATTAATGTGTGTGGCTCCTCGCCGCAGCGCCACTGAGGCGTTATGTTGACTTGTTGAATTTGCATTATGATCCCAAATTACCAAACATTTTATGTGTGACGTCAAATAAGTATAGGTATTGCGCATAATTACGAGCTTGTCCTAATTTGCCTAGTACACATCACATATTCATTTAAGAGTCAAATTGCTTTGTCCAGTGGCATATTTAAGTAATTAAATTTGCATGAACGGGCTCCCAATGATAATTTACGCTGCCTGAAAATACTGGTCAGGCTTTTATAATGAGGAACTAAATTGTCCAACTGGTTGCTTCAGTTATTTCCTACCCAAAATTAAATATTGGTGTTATTCTTAGAATACTTCTACAGCAGGTTGCTGTTTTATCAGATTTTCTAAGAAGCACATGCTGCTAGAAGAACACTACTCATTTGTACCATTCACTATATACATAGGTATTACACAAACCTGGCTAAATGACCTGTGCACGTTGCCAATTGGCGGGAAGGCTCTAACAGGAAAAAAAAGCGCGCGTAAGCATTGCTCATAACTAAAAAATCAAAATGTCGCAGAGTCCACTTAGGCTTGCCAAATTGCGCAAGTGGGACACCGGCCTCTTGTGAAGTTGTTAAATCTACTAAAAATAACTTTATCTCCATCTGTGCCAAGATTTGTTCAGGTGATTGTGATTATGCTGCAATGGAAAAAGCATGAGAAGACTTTCTTCGAATATCAGAAATATATTGTTGCAATTTTGGTACTTTACAACATGTTACCCTGTACTGTCTACGTGTCTAATGGTTTATTATTACTGTATTAATTTCCATGCTAATATACGTTATTGTTTAATTTTAGCGTTCAATATTGATAACTACTATAATAAAGAAAAATTATTATTACAGGCACTTTCAGTAAAACAATTTAGGATAAATGACACTCAGTGTTACCTCAAAGGCATGCAATATTTTTAGAGTGTCTGTCTATTTATTGCATTGTCAAGATCCTATTTTTAGAGTGCAGTGTCTTGTAGGGCGAAAGTTAGCTTTAGTGAAGCAATTTTGCAGTGTCCGGCGGCGCCTTCCAACCGTTATAATTTATTGGAGCAGGATCTGGCACACGTTTTGGCAAAGGGGTGGGGTCATTCCACCCCTTAAATTCTTTTGAGAATTGAAACTTAAATCTGAAAATAGGACTATGCCATTTGAATATAGCAAAAGTGGGTTGCTTGTTTGCTTCATTGGTCAGCAGAAAATTATACTGTATTTCCGACCAAAATTTTAGTGTAATATGTTTTATGTGCCAAATTAAGTATGCATAAGCTATAGAGTAGCAGGTATAGTGCCAAATTGCATAAAACCGATGCTTTTAGTCCCAGTAATAAAAATTTAAAACCAAACACTCAGTTGTGTCAACTCGAATTATGAGGAAATATATGTTAGTATTGCGAATAATAATATTATGAGCCACTTTATTTGCGTTTATTTAGTCATGCTTGTATGTTAATACCAAGGATATTTACTTGTAATAATCTCTTTGAATTCTGAAAGGTATGACCTGTTTCGCGACACTTGGGGACGTGTTACGTGGCGTTAGAAATTTCGATTGTGGAGTATAAACAATCTTGGATATCAGTTTACTTAGGTTCACACAGCAGAAATTGCGGGACTCGAAGTAGATGATGGTGTCTGGTGTAGATTCATGGGAATTGGAGCCTGGAATAATCTACAGATCCCATTATCGCCTTCGTTGTTATCATATTTCCAATTAGTTTTTGGATCTCTGGGGGGGGGGGGGGGGGNGGGGAAATGAGTGGATTTTTTTTCTTCCTATAAGAACCGTCCACGTCCTTTACTTTTTTTTTGAAAGCAACCAATTGGCCGTTGATAAATTTAGACATAACATTGTTGTCTCCCTGTCAATAAGCATGCTATAAAAATAGCTTTATGTGAAGTAAACGAGTTTAATAGTCACATTTTTGTTACACATAAACCATACGTGTTCATAAACATTGACGTCCTATCTAAAATCAGTATTTTCAGACTTTATAGCTGTGCAAGAATCGCATGTTTGAACTAGTCGTGCCAGCCATCAAGTTCAATGCCATTCCTTCAGCAATCTAAGGATAATCAGAAGTTATTTCTCTTAAGCAGGAAGAGCATGACGGGAGGTGACGGGTAATTATTGGTTTGTTGTAAAAATAGCAAAGTGCGCGCGCAAATGGGTGAAGAGGGAGAGCATAAGTCGGGGTGTGGAAAGGGGGGTTCTGGAAGGGAGAGTAAACTTTTAAGCACCCTTTTACGACGGTCAGTCGAGAAGAAACCGCAATATTGACCGCATTGTTTCTGAGCTGAATGCTTACCGAGACTAAGTGAGAGGTTGTGGTAGAAGTGGACAGAGGAAGTGGATGTGCGCCATGGAGTTGGTTAGGGGGAAATTGGCTGAAATAGGTATAAACTGAAATATATTAAAGCTTAAAAAATTAAAATTAAATTGAAAAATTATTATTGAAATATTAGTGGGTCTAAATTTACGAGCTGGCTTTTCCGGCATCTAAGCCATTAACTGAAAAGCCTCCAGAATTTATCACTGTCGACTCCAATCCCATATTTTTGGCAGCTTGTCCAGTGCTTGTAAGATGACCTATCCTACACATGTTATATGAACTAACGGTTGTTCTTTCACTGTTTCAGAACTGGTAGTGACACAGCTTTTCTCCATGCCAGCGCGAAAGGGGCTCCTGGCTCCCCAAAACACCTTCCTCGATACCATCGCTACCAGATTTGACGGCACTCGTGAGTATTTATTCACCAAATATATTTTGGGGTATCCAAATACTTATAAGCAAGATAACGGTACATATATGAATTCATGAAGCAGCTCTTTGTGCACGGACTAATGAAAATGTCAGTTTGTCATGGTGCGTGCTGTAGTTTCATCGCTGTGGGCATCAGCTGCTGCACCTTTTCGTGTGAGAAGACACTGGCAAAAAGTAATGAGATTTCCGTGCTTGCTACAGGAAGAGATGAAATTATGGCCCTATGGAGCCTGGGACGCTCGCCAGCTGAGGATGATGCTGGCTGGGGTTATACGAATGCGGGGCTATAGGACTATGCAATTTTTCAGAGCAGACTTCTGAGGAAGTGAAGCGTCAGGTTTCACTTGTTTCGTTATCAATTGTTTATTACTGACAGCTGAGAGGGCAGCTGGACTGGGTGTAGAAGAGTCTGATACGACCAACTGGAGATAAGAATCGCGTTAAAAGTTGGGCGTACTAGTGTCATGTAAATTGTTGCCATATCATGCGGCTATAATGAATAAGTGCATTAAAGTATTTTCTGTTAATTATATTGGTGAGAATGTACTGGCCATCAAGTAAATTGTCAAAAATGCCATAAAAACAAAGTTAGCGTGGAAATGCTGCTATAGTCAGTATACGTATAATCATTCTCGAAACTAACGTGACAAAAAAGAGTTTCGCGGTTTGACAAAATTGATCTGAAATGCGCTAATGTTGTGGCTACTAATGCAATGGACTTCATTAACAGCAACCTGTTTACATGTTAAACTAGCTGATATGAGCACAATTTTTAAGGAAAAGCTTCGAGGCGTTACATTTTCAGTACACATTTCTACTTTGTAGTCATCATTTAATCCGCTTTTGATATTGTACACTCCACAACGCTAAAATGTGAGGCTTGCCGAAAACAACAGAATAAGCTAGTGTAGTGCACAAGAGCAAGGTAAAAAAAACTAATAACCAACGTCAAAACCATCCCCGCTTTTTAAAAAAACTGGAGTTCTGTTAGGTACTGCATTCGTGATGAGCATATATTATTACAGTGCCCGTGTTGTTAAAATAGAGCCGAAAATTTTTGAGCTTACCTGAACGCACACAGGGGCTATGCGAGAGCACGAGAGGTTTTCCATTTCGTCCTTTTGAGCACACTTTTTCCTCATAAAGTAGCCGGCAACTGGAATCATTTACGAGAAAGTGCTCTTTACCAGACCTATATCAAAATTTGCTTTGTCACCTACAAAGTGGATGACAGATTGGCTTACTTCCTCTCAAAGAAGGGCTCGTTCCTGAGATCCATTCCGGAATTTCCATCGACAAGAGAAGTGGCATGAGTCCAAATTGACGATGGCTGCTTACATATAGTTACAGTTGTTTACATAGTGTATATACTCCCATAATTATGGAATAAAATTCTAGAATAATTTCATTAGCTAAGTGACATAGAATTTATCAGATCAGAACTCCAGAAATATCTTCTAGAATTCTAGAATCAAAATATTGATCAACAATCCTGGGGTTGGATATAACGAGTAGAGCGCATGTGTGCTCCAAATAATCTGTAGAAAGGCCTTTCATTTGGTGCTCACCACTTGGATTCGTAAAAGACGGGTTTGGAAGCAACCGCACTCCAATTAGGAAGCGAAGGCTTCTCTTTTATGATCGAGAAGACACGAGGACACAACGTGCGTTTGGTCTTTAAGCACTTGCGCCCGTGATGTTTCTTCCGCTCTTTCGCTTCTGAGCTTCTTGTATAATAGACCTTGATGGAGGTTGGAATCATCACAAGACGACTTGAAAGACGGTTTAGGACAAGGTTATCCTGGTGGTTCATCATTTCTCCAGCTGTCAACAGGCGGTTCCTTGCTCATCTGTAACAGTCTATTTCACGTCAACCACCTTGGCTTCCAATTTGCTTGCCTTCAACTTGCTAGGGGCGTTGGATGTATTTGTTTACACAGCGTATTGCAAAGGCTCCCGACGTTTTCTAATCCTCCAAATGTATTGTTCGTGATCACCATTTTACAATAATGTGTGATTTAGTAAGGTGTGCCTGGTCGCATTTGGATTTAATTAGGATGGTGGGCGAGCAGCACAAAGGCGGAGTCGCTTTAGTTGCCTTTTCCGCCATTTACGTGACAGCCTCCCCGGACTCTAATTAAACTCTGGTAAAATCTACTTCAGCATTTTTTTTTCACCACCATCAGCTGTCAACAGGATTTGTTTGGTTTCTAGACTCTCCTGATGTTCAGTTTCCAAATGGCAAGCGTCATGGCCACCTATTTCTGAAGGGGTTTTTTCCCACATATACTGGCTCGTTTTGAATATAGAAACAATGTTCCTCATTCATTGACGATAATATTGCCAACACTGAAGGCGGTGGTACTTTCAATCCAGAGTCTAATGAGATCGGGGCTCTTTTTCTATTTTAAAAAAAGAAGTCTTCTATTCGAGTCGCACATCATTAGCAGCTAAGGGAAAAGACCTTTTCATATTGAAGACTAGAGGGAACTCCATTGAATCGATCGAGTCTTCCATTCCTGACACCCCCTCCCCCTCCCCCCTGCTTTTCTCATCCAGCCTTACTCCACTTCTATTCAACTTTCACGTCTTTCTAGTCAAAATTGTTGGCAGATATCCGGAGACACCGGAATCCAAACCTTATTACTTGAAGATTTATTTTCCTTTCGACTTATGAGATTCGCAAACGGCCAGACCAAACTTCAGTTGCCTCCGGAAATTAGAATTTGTTACTTTTTTTTCACTCGGAAGGCATTTTCTTTGGGCATGTACAGGGTGAGACAAAAAGTTAGTGGTTGAATATGGTTTGTACACGATTTGGCGACAGGTGACAGAAGTATATGATAAAATTAATTTAAATATAATTTCAACACAGATTGACGACCCTAATAATATCCGTTTTAAAATTCGGAAATCAGTGTAGACACACTGTGGGACATGCTGGAAAAATTAATTGAATATTAGTGAGACAAATATTTTCAATTTCGCCGATCGTTAGCTTCCACGGTGCATTAGCGACAATGGCGGGGATATACTGAGTGATTTATCGTCGGGGTGTAAAAAGGGGGGGGAAAGGGGCCAATGCACTCCCTTTTTTTGATCTACTTGCAAAGACATGTGTTTGTCTGGTCCCTTCTTCCACCTGTCACCCTTAAGGTATCGATTTATCTTCTCCCAGCCCTTTATCATCCTGTGCTCCATTTTTTTCTATCTTCTCACTCTCTAGAGACAGGGTAAAAAAATGTGATCCACAAGCCAATTGCAGTCCTTTTGAAGGTGTCATGGACCTTCCATTCCAAAGATTTTTCTGCAAGAACGTGCAGGGCAAACCTGCTTCTGCCACCACCGTATTTTCTTCATTTTTTCCCCCTCCTCTTCTGGGAATTACAGTTCGGAAATCATACAGTAGAAGGAACATTTTTTGGAGCTAGATTTTGATCTACGCGAGATGGAAAGTAGAGTGAGTAGTTTGCGGTGAGGAAAAGCATGGAAGTAGGCTAAAGTGGATTTGGTCGCTGATGAATTCAATCTGGGTAATCTCGTCGAGGGTGTTAAAGATCCTCGCCGAGATGGTGCTCCTCACCTTTTCAAGGGACAGGCTACCCTTTTCTTCTCGACGAAACCACCTGAACCGCAATTGGATTGTTGCGAGGGAGCCTTGCACGGATTGTTGGCTTTGAGCCTCGGCACGTGGAGAATTCTAATACTGTTCTGTAGATTCCATTGTATTCCAGTCGTTCTCTGCCCTTTAATGCAGTTACGTGGGTAGATGGCGCTGAGGGGTATGAGGAGTCGGCAACGCCATCTTTATTTCCTCGAAATTGTCTACCGAAGCAGGTTGGCATAGTGGATAAGGCGTCAGACTGCTAATCGGGAGGTCCTGGGTTCGAATCCCGGGGTCGGCAACTCTGACCGTGGTTTTCTGTGGTTTCCCACGGTCCTTCCAGAAAAATTCCGGAGTTGTTTCCGTAATTAATAGGCCACAGCCGCTTCCTTCCGTCCCTATCCTATCCCAAAAAGCGCAGTAAAATGAAAGCAAAGAGTTCCAGGCAAAACAAAAACTTCCCCCCTAAAGAGCCGATAGGCTGATGACGGGGTATGAATTATTAATTATTGAATTATTATTATTATTATTATTATTATTATTATTATTATTATTATTATTATTATTATTATTATTATTATTATTATTTCCTCGAAATTGTAACAATTTTTAAACGGATTGTTTCCACTGGCATTTGTTAGTTTACTAATTGGTGTTAAAAAAAGTGAATAAGCAAACTTTGGCTGGGAGTGGCTGTGTACTTTTATACAGTTCTGTACAGTGAGGTTCGAAAGTTATCGCCTGCTAATTGCTGTATATAATTACAGGTTTATAGTACTTACATAACGCACTGTGGTGTTCCACGGGTTGTTCCATTTATATTGCATCGGTTATCATGTTTCATCACTGATTGCCCGCCCTTAGGGACATATATGATGATTACAGGTAGGCCTACCATACAGGCTACATGTAACTATGCAGACACGAAATTATGAATGCAAAACACTTCGTTAGCGTTAGGTGCATGAAAATATAAAGCCATAGAGAAACAACTTGAAAGATGGTTTTTAATAGTGCGGCCGAATATTGAGCATTTTGTTTTGCAACGATGGCAGATGAATTGAAATCGAATTCTCAAAAACAAAGTCTAGAAAGTGGACGGATTTTACAATTTGGTCCCAAATTTCTCATTGTTAATAATGAACTGATCAATATAATTTGACCTTTTGTGCGTTCCTGACGACGGTCATTAGCAGATTGCACTCTGCATCAGCGACTTGACAAAAGTTCGTTGAGGAGTTTCCTTCGAAATGAAATTCCTTTTCAAGCACATTCAGGTGCTCAGCCGAAGAAGATTTCTCATCAACTTTAGAGCATGTGCAATATTTCCTGCCGAAGGCCTCGTCTTTCCAACATAATTGCATTTAATAGATTATACCAGCAGACTCGTGATTGCAATAAAAATCATTCACGAGGTTAATGCACCAGGGACGAGTTGCTGATGCCGCACAGGGCATCATATTAGTTAAGGTTTTCAGCTATAGATAGAAAAGGTATGCAGACTCGAAAGTTTTTTTTTATGAATGTCAGAAGCAAACAATAGAATCCTTCGTAGCCCGCGTTGTGGTGCATTAACCTCGCCGATAATGCGGAGTAAGCATTTATTGACCAAACAGTTCGAGTGACGTCTTCAATGTAGCCGAAAATGCTGTTGTAATAATAGAACAGAGTATTTCTGCGCATTTGATTTTAAAGCTTCTGTGCCTAATTAGAAACAAATAGAGACTAGTAGTAGACAAGTGGCTGAAACATATATATATATATAGTTTTTACTGATGTATCGGTACAATTATTGAAGATAAACTAGAAGGTGACAACATCAGTTGTTCGTAGAAAAGTCACTAATTTTTATATAGATTGCATCTAAGTTCTCCTCACATTTTCATGCTAGTTAGTGACTAACCGATGTTTTCATGGTTAGTTCTAAACCGCTACTTGATGGCACCACCACGAGACGTGTGAGTGAGTGTGCATAAATAAAAGTTTGATGGTCTGGTACGATCATTATTCTCCCACATGGCACATTTGGGTGTTACGGCAATGCTGCTTTGTGACATCTAATCTGAAATTGCCACGCAGAGTGAAGGTACGCATTGATAATTAAACGCTTACCTTGCTGACCTATTTTGGTGAATCCTTCCAAACCTCTGCTAACCAAATTTTAACTGTTAACAATTAAAGTGATGTACTTGTCGGATTATCATAATGTGTGTTTAAAGCGCTGCAATTTTTATTGCGGTTTTTATATACGCTAATATATGGGTGAAAATAGTTCAACTGTGTGTGAGCATGTTATTATAATACTAAATTCGATTAATTTTATAATTTCATTTTTTCAAGTTGCATATATAAGTAATGGATACAGTGGATAACAGAACTGTACATGCTATTGCATATTCGGAACAACGAACTGGCCATGTAGATTGAATCCACCTCTGCATGGCTGTCGGCTTCCTCCACGTGACTTGTATAGCCTGAGAAAAAATCAAGTTTTACCACCAGGCAAAATGCGAATGATAAAGCCAATTCAAACTTTACGGATGCAGGGTCAAACTCCTTCTCTGACCCCAGCTCTCGGGGTAATAACACGGTGCATATCATTATCGTGCGAACTGGCCACTTTCATTAGCCGGATGAGGTGAAAGGTCAGGTGTTGACCGTGGCGTGTATAAAGTCGTCCACAAACGATGGATGGAATATTAGAAGGTTGTTAAGTGCAGCAGAAAGTGATGGGACACATAATATGATAGGAGTACATACGTAACGCGGTGTTTCATGAAAATCCAAGTTTATAAGGACAGATTTATTGGCACCAGGGGGGCACTTTATGTACATAGACATCATTTGGACTTGGCAGCCTCGTTACTCACGTAATGGGCTTTAAACGCAAGGTGTAAAAATGGACATATCCTGACAGATATGCAGACCTCCATGATACTTACTCTCCAATTTGAAATTAAGTTCTAAATGCATTGAATGTTATTTTAAATTCGAGTAATATGCGTATTATTTACCATGCAATATTACTTTCAACTACAATCTTGTTAGGTAGTCTATACTAGGCAGCAGTCAAGGTGGTAAAATTTAGCAGGCTGTGCATATATGAGATGAAAATGTATCATTTGATTAATTCTAATTATTTCAGACATAGGCTATACCGGGCTATAATTAATGACACTTGTACGCAAAATAATCCTGTGGAACTGGGGAGTTCATCCTGCTGAAGTTATTTTTCTAGCATCATTGCGAAATCCTATGCATTGGCTGTGCATTGGTCCTTCCTCCTATCTCCTTTTCGTTATGAGAATTCCATACCTTCAGTCCCGGGTAGCAATCTTTGCCGATATTATTTACATTTTTATTGTCAGGCCCGAATATTGCAGGTTACACTCTCATTGAGTTTCCACTTCCATTATAAGTGGAAAAATAATCAGTTTTTTCTCTTATATAATAAATACAAAAAAACGTGGATACTGAACGAGAGTTCACTGTAATGCAATATGAATCACTTCAATTACTGAACGTGCAAAAAATTGACAGATCAAGATTGGGTTAAAAAGACTTCCAGTTGTCATTTGCATACGCCGCCAGCTATACGCTGTGCAGAAGTACATTACGCCAATGTTGTAAACAGAATGGAAAGGCATTTAAAGCAGCTCTCTGCATTCCAGCAAAATCCCACTTCGCGTCAAATTCGCATCGTACGTAAAACCCACGGACCTTTGCTGGTGGGCCGAGGCATGCTGAGCAACCAGCGAAGAATGCTTGATACGGTGTCAGCACGTGCCGTCATGTGTATCGCTTTTATGCCTGGTCGAAGGAATGATCCAATCGGAAATTCGCTTCGAGGAAGACAGCATATGGGACAGCTATATAGTCATTCATGTCATTCAGTGGACGACACGCTTCCACAGAAAATTGTGCACGTTACATTAACCATGCCTTTGCAAGCCACGGTCGCTATCAGTATATCGTGAGAATAAACATGTTAAACGTATGCTCATCGTTGCATGTCATCGTGAATTTAAAAAAAAATCCTATCTAATAATTAGGGGTATAATAATGCAGCTTACTCTGATCACGCGGTTTTGGCAAATGTTTACAAACAACAAATGGCTTGTTTGGTAATAAATAAACGCCCTGCAATGTAACCCACTGTAGCAGAGCTGCTGGATGGCTGGCTGGCGCGATGTGCGACCTTTTGGATAATTTATCAGCCTTCTCGTAATTACACTGCCTGGATACATTAAAGGTGGCGAGAAACAAAAGGGGCATGTGGAAATGGCACAGTGTGCGACTTCCAATGAAATTTAAAAGTCGCGTAATCCGAGAGAACCGGGTACAACTAGAGTTCTAATTGAGTTGCCACAGTGCTTGAGACAGGTCAAAACCAAGTCTTCCTGCCCTTTGGGATCTCGAAAGTTGCCGACAGCTAGGACGAGCTGAGCCTAAATAGGATGCAATTACCCAGTTTCATACTGTATTGAGACCAGTAGGGATATATTCAATGGGGGAGTTATTTTCTAGATGGTTTAATTTAATTAACGATCTTAATCTCTCTGCATGCCTGCCCCGGATTTCAATGTACCAAATCCTTGCAGCCTATATACTAACGCTCATAATTATGCACCTAATGTTGCTAGGCAACTCAGGTACTGTATATATGGACGATTTACACGGAACCGAGGTCAGGGAGGGAGGGTTTCATAGCATATGCTAGTGCCTTCAATTTTTTCACAGGCTAAACCGTAAATTATGGTACTGCTCAACATTGAAATCATGGATAACAGCGGATGATTTGATCACAATATCAACCGAAGAGCTGGTGGCTAGCTGGTTTTCATCAAGTGCCGGGAAGTTAGAACCAGTTACCCATTATCTCAGGTGGCTGTGTGCCGGATAATCTTACGTACACATTGTCTAGGCGACGCTTACGTCACAAGCTGTGTTTTCTATGTTAAAACATACGTTTCCTAGGATACAAGTCGGAGAAAAAAACTGAAATAGATGTCTCAAAACTTCTTTTTTTTCTTAGTAATTCGCCCACAATCCCCCCCACCCCTTCTTCCGGAACTGGTATCGATCCAATAGCATGATGGGTAAAACGTAAAAGTCTACAAAGAAATCTGCTCTTCACATCACTCTATAGTATCCGGAGCCAGAAAGATAAAATCAGAATTTATAGTCCTAATTAGCCGTATGCAGACACCACTTTTCGGATGTGATGGTATCGATTTAGGAAATACTGGAGGCCAACTGGACATGTCATTAGAGGTTCGTTAGTGGCCCCTAAATAACTCCAATGCACCGAGTGGTCCACTTTGCTCAAATTGAGACTGGCGTGGATAGTCTACAAATAAATTTTGGTTTCATTTGACAGGACAACAGGGACCGAAATTTAAATAATAATGCATCGAAGGATTTTAATATGGCATACGAATTTCGGTGGGAATATNCGAGATATGAACCGACGAGTGGCATGCTGTTTCGCGATCGCGTCATTTTTGTCAGCGCTGTACCGCGTGACCTTGGAATTTGGGGGGAATAAAAAAATTCAAACTGTTTCTTACTCGGCATCATTAAGCCAAGCTCCAATTTTCGTTCACATCCCAGGATAGAGGGTGACATCGACTACCTGAACTGTCCTGGAATTACCCGCTTGGGAAACGGTATCGCTACACCTGGGTGCGAGCCAAACCTGCTGAAATTCATACCGGATGGCAAATGGGGAGGACTTCAGCGATCGTTATTCCCCCGACTGAGAGAGATAGTTGGAGTCGGAAGAGAGATTGAAATGGCCTGGGCTTGGAAAGGTAGAAAAAGGCTGCTTCCATATGGACAGAATGCGACTGTAACTCATTTCCATACATATATATTTTGTATTATGTCATGCATACCTCATTTTTTTGTGGGGATGTATATCTGGGACAGGAGGATCGATGAGCGAATTGTTGCTCCACTACCTGTGCTCCTCGGGACACACTTTGATGAAGCTCTCGGGTACGGTTATTTTGTGCACTGTTGCGCACTAATTCGGGTAGTGCCGAAGTTAACTAATTCCTACATTTCATAATTAGGGTTAAATATGGCGTTTAGGCCCAAGCGCCGAAGGTGTAATGAGGGATTTTCCGGGAGAATGCGCGCAGCTAGGAGTAAATTGCATCTTCTATATCTGCCCCCCTCTTATTTCCAAGCTCGCCCTAGGGTCAAATAGCTGAACCTCTCTCTAGAGGCGTCTACCAATCACGGGTTACTTGCCTCGTGGGTGCCATTTATCTCAGCTGGGTGTGGCCCTGGATCTCAGAGACCACTAGGAGGGGTCAACAGGTGGTTCGCTCTTATCTTCTTCCTCAGATTCGAATAGGGTTAGAAATATCGGTGTTCCATTATGACAACGTACACTATTGCCATGCGACTCTTGCTGTAATATGACATTCAATGGCAGCCATTGAGGCATAGGAGGTGGTTTGGATATAGGCGGGTGGTGTAGAAAATAATGAATTTCATTTGAGAGACATGCTTCCCCAATATATAATATTATTTTAAGTAAGGTCCTGCTCCAGAGGGGGTTATTGAATCTCTGTGGCTCAGCTCAATGCTATAGTACAGAATGCTGTTTATGAAGATTTTAATGAGTATAGTGTCAAGGGCTTTAATGATCACGCCTGTTATACGTATGTCACCTTAATTCACAGGTCACTCTGAAGGTTTCCGCTAATGGACTATGTCATTACTGAAAAAAAACTGCCTTGTTCACAGGCAAGCATAATCATCTGAATTACACAGCTGTTATCTCTTCGTAATTGCATTGCACTGCCAATAGTCTGCAAGTGACATTGCGCAAATGACTTCAGTACTGTATTATACCGTACTGCTTTACTTTGAATGGGCGAGTGATAGAATTAAATTATGTTTTCATACTCGATAGCAATTATACAAAATTTAACCAGTGTCTTGTGGTAAAGCATACGTATATAGGACAATGTCTTGTTTTCGTTGCCAGTAATTATTTTCACCAGCGTTTTTCAGTGTGTACTGTACATTTTTTGGACGTTTGAAAACGCACCCAGTCATGTGCTGCGTAAGGATAAATAGAGCATGCTTATAATCGGCACATGCTTCTGGAGTGAGTATAAAGGGTGCGCCAGAAGTAGTCTAACA
>KZ539448.1:6306-21785 GCA_000934665.2 Catajapyx aquilonaris
GCCCCCCCCCCCCTCTTTTCCATCTCTGGAAAACACCATTTGAAAATGGAAAGAGAGAGTAGGTATGCCTGAATATTCTAATCGTGGGAACATCGATCATGCGATGTGGTACTGTAGAGCTCTGAAGCTTCTCCTCCCGCATGAGAGAGCATCGCCAGCATCCCCAACAATACACTTCTGTTGCTACAGTTGCTACAGTTGCTACTTGCACACGTTCATTATACTATAGTAAACTTCAGCCTGCCGAAATAAACTATTATTTTGCTATAGAGAATTACTACCTAGCTAGTATCTCTGTCTACTGATGGACATGGAGCAGCTTTTGTCCGTAGATTGCTGCATAACTGTGGACGCATTTGCCGCATCACTTGCTTCATGTTTGTTTCCAGCTTGCATTAAAACCAATGCTCGAAAAGCTTTTCCGGACTCAAGTTTCCAGCTCCAGCAGAATACGATTCCCCTCTGGCAAACCGGGCATCACGCAAATGGCATAATAAACCGCGGAAAATGATAACTCGGGTTGGCCAGGGCGTAAACAGGGGGGCGCAGGTGCTGGGCTTCCCCCGGACTTTGGACCAGGAGAAAAGAGAGAGCTTCCCCCGGAAAAGACATCACCAGAAAGCGCATTTTCAGCGCATTTGCCTTTAATGGATCCCTATTCGGCCACCCTTCGTCACGCTCCGGTCAATTTGTCTAACGATCCATTTGTAGATTTTATGACAACATTTCAGCCGTGCCGGGATACTCCAGAGAGTGGAAAAGCGAGTTGTGTGACCCTATCTATTACGCATGTAGCACGTCCGGCCCCAACAGCTAGAAAACAACCGCAATGGCTCGCTCATTGGTCGTATCCCTTGGAATTATTAGCCCCTCTGCCCCTTAGTTTTTTTTCTAGTTACAAGGGGGAAAAGTGACGGCCGGACATTAAGCAGCGTCTGATGCACGTACCCTGTACCCCAGGGCGGCCCCCGGCACACACTGTACAGTTTCTACACGTGCTGGGAACCCAGCTCATCTGGGACCAATTGGCCGAATTAAAGGCAATTTCAGGGGGGAACCAACCAGCCGCCAACACCTTCCGTTTTCCGGATGTACCTGGCGCGTGCTTCTAATTCCTCATTAGGTCTTGTCACCAGGGCTTGGTGACAACAGCTCGAGGGAGGTGTCATGCCTCTGCCTCCATGTTTGTATGTAAGGTGGCCTTGTGGACTAAATGGGCTACATGAATGTTTCAACCGGTGGCATACACTTGGCCCTATTGCTGCATGTTATAGACTGTGACTTTTTAGGTCCGAGAGTGGACTTTTGACGCGTGGGTGCTTGAAGGTGAGGAAGAAGTGAGAGTGTCTGGAATGGCTTTGTGCCGAGACCGGGAGATTAATAGAGCAGCAATTTAAATCGATATTATCTCTCCGGAACCCCCACCGCCGCCGGCAAAGGCTGCTGGAGCGATCCCGTGAAGGAGGCTACTCCGCCATCGATCTGTTCTCTTCCCGGGGAGAGAACCCAGCCACCACCAGCCCCCCTCTCTCTCTGCCCAAAAAAAACTTGGACCCCCCCCCCCCCCCTCTCTCTCACACACACATTTTTTTTTCTCTTAAAAAAATTTCGGCGGAGGCACATGAGATCTTGGGGACGGAGCGTATCAGGAACCGCGCGCTCACTTAACCCGGCAAGTTTTATTCCCCACCGCCCATTCTTTCCTCAGCCATTACCCCTGGCCTTTCATCCCATCCTTATATCCATGCGCTACCCCAGCAAGCTTCCACCACTAGATTTGCTTCTCCAGCCGGAGAAATCTTCCTCTCAGCTCCTCCCAAGCATTACCTTCATCTCCTGAATCTCACGGCATCCCATGGACCACGCCAGTCAGCACGAAAAACGAAGGAAGAAAGGGAAGATGGGGAGGAGAAGAGAGGAAAAGAAGAAGAATCACGCAACTTGTCTCGACCGATTGTTCCTGGCTCGAGCTATAATAATAGCGGAGAAGTCGCAGAAGGTTGTTGGAAAGAAGTGGTTCCCTTTTTTTGTGGGGCTTCGCCTTTAAAAGAGGGCGAGGTCTTGTTAGAATGCCTGCTTATATTTGGTCAATTGCGCATTGCAAATTACATCGTACGTGATCAGAACATGTGAGTCGCAACACACTAATTGCGTCACGTGATTCACTAGCTACTCCCGTTTCTGGGAAATGTGGTGATGATGATGATGACGATGATGATGATGATGATGATATCACTTCAATTGACTGTCAATATTAATCAAGTGCTTGCAGTACCGTCATTTGGATGTACAGTGTAAACATGGCAGATTAAAGTTTCTCTTATCAAAAGTCGGGGAATGTTTGGTGAACCACAAGGCACGATAAAAATATCCCAGTGCACCTACACTAGTTGCAAATAGCACTACATCACTTTACACAGCAAAACATGTCAGAAATATGTATATTATGTAGGCTGTCATTCTGCAAATTATCTGGATTAGATTCATCAAACTTTACACTAATAGTTACCTTTTCATTTGAATATATTCTTGTGCAGTTCGGCTACGGAAATTTACAAAACATAATAATTTGATCCATAATCGTGAGAAAGTACTGAATAAATTCGACCCACAAAATATCGAGGGAGTTACTTCCAACCGCAAACAAATTTGAATATATCCCAAGATGTCTCAAAATATCTGGCAAATTTATTCTCATGCATGGAAGTACTTTTCCAATGTTTTCTGAGCGCCAGGATTTGACGGATTTTGAAGTTGAGACACTTCAAGCATTGCTCAAATTTTCCGGCTGTCAACCGCATTATTCCGACGCAGACGTTACGCCCAGTTGCGGGGGGTTGAATCCAGAGAATAAAGTCGCAACGTGGGCATATGACCAAACTTGTGTTGTGTTTTTTTTTTACCCTGCATTAATCCAGCCACAGTATGTTTCGTATATGTGAGTGTGTGCGAGTATATTCGGGGGGAAAAAACTAAAGCGGCCTGGTGAGCTCGAGAGTTTTGTTAACTTCGCAGGTCCTCGCTTCAAAAATCAATCCGGAGCCTTTTGTGGAGCTCGAATCAGTCGAGGAACATATTCACACAAAAGAGACGACCAAAATTTACCTGTTCTCTACAACATATTGGACGAAAGCAGCTCGTACACACTTTTATATATTTCGATTATTTTTTTTTGCAGAAATTTAGAGCCCTCTCCATACACTTTATGACCACCACCAGCATGTGATATTGCATGCAGTTAGTAGTCAAGAACATAAATTTTTTTCAGCGAGCTCAAGGGAACCAGGTAGTAGGCCAGAAAGCAATTTGTTAATGAAATTGGGCGCGGAACACGTGGCACGGAATCAGGTTAGTGCTCGGGCCGTTTAATGCAATGATGGACACTGGCTGGGAAATAGGCAGCACAGGGGCCTAATGGCGGCGATGACAATCGCAAATACCCCCTCCGCGAATATTCTAAACTTGCTTGGAGGCTCCTAACTGCGTAATTAGTGCTGACTTTCATGCCGCTCATTGGCGAGTGACGATCCACCAATTGCGTTAATCTCCTCTGGTTGCCCTGTGTAGTGGTGGCCGCCATCCGATTCAGATTCAATGTCACGTTCAATTATGACCTTCAAACGCAAGCGGATTCAGATTAAACAGTCCCGCGCCCCTTTGTGCCAAACAGCTATTCTCTATTATCCCATAGATAAGGGACCCCATGTCACAGGTCTTTTTTTTTCATTTTTAATTTCGAGGTATGACTGGCAGTGAGATGACCGCATATTAATGTCAATGCTAGGATTGCATAGCCCTCACACTACTGGCGAGTCCCATTTCGCACTCGGCCACTGCAATTTTAATCATTCGCGAAAATATATTATTAAATCGGAATTCCTACCGCGCTGTTCAAGAGGGGGGGGGGGTAATATTACTGCTGGTGATTAGTTTTTTGCTTGCGGACACAAGGATTACGAGTCATGCTTGTGAACGGCATGCGCTGCCAATCATGTTTTCATTTTGGTAATGAATCAAAGTGTGCATGAAGCTAAGGCACCGTGTTCGTTACACTTCGCAATTTGATTTGCCAGGAGATATATTATTGTCTTTAAGTTTCGCGGGTGACGGAGAAGCAAGGTGACTCTGGCAGGTTGAAAATGGGCCAGAATCAAAATAAAGTGATTACCACGCAGGGTTGAAATAATTCGATTTCGGCACGACTTGTAAGTAAAGGTGATCCCACACCTCCTGATAATCATGCTGAATATTTGCAAATTTTCAATTTTCACGCAACTGAGCCCATATTATGCATGAGGTGTACTCATAATACAGGCGCACATTATCACCATATTTTCGCTAAATAATTGCCTACTCTTATTGGCCTATGTCCCCTACTCCACATGGGGAAACCCAAGTTCCCAACTAAAATTCCGTCATAGTTGCCACTTGCACGTCACATTAGCGGTTTCCAACATGAGAAGCAATCAAGTCTATTGATGCAAATAGCCATTTAATAGACATTTAATTCTCACAATAGGGGGGCACATTCCACCGGGGAGCTTTTGCGTACACGTTAAAGCAGCTTGGAACACGCAAAAAAAGGTGGGGGGCCATAGGCGCAGAGCAATCAATGGTGACTATGGCGCTGACATTTTTGACATTTTTTCTCCTTTCAGCATTGATGGGGGATATTTAAAAGGTGCGCAAATTATTGACAGATTCTACCTATCTGTAAGGCATTTTCAAGTGGATTAGTGCACCATTTTGTTATCAAATTGCACCCTGGGTTAGGCTTCTAAGCTAGGTATCAATCGCCAGGAAACCACTCAACTCACTGATCCTTTGGTTATTTCTTATACCTCCAGAAGCTCGATCGGCATTAGGTATACACTTAAATCCCTAAGCTTGATGAATCTTTAATGATAACTAATCTCTCACTTCTAGATGGGCAAGCTGCCTCTCTCCTCACTCTTCTAAACTTAATTTACGAGTGAAGTTTTCCTGCCCGTGAAAACCGGTACTTCCCCAACTTTTTAATAAACGGATTTGCTGCGAAATGCTGCGTACTTTTAGCAAAAAAAAATCTGAAAAGAAAAGTAACTTGGCGCTAACAAGTTGAAGTACGGCTGCCAATGAATGACATACTCCTTTGATGTTAAATAACTAGAAAAGTCTACTACGCTGACCCTGCGAAAGGCAGAAAATGCTTACTCTTCCATCCACTGATTACGTTCCTTTTTTTCCAAGTATACAGCACTGTAACCCATTACGTATTTATAGTTGGAGAGGTCGTAGGGGCAAAAGCGAGATGGGGCTCGCATCGATTCAGGAGACAATCCTGCCATCTATCTTGCCGCATTCCTCACCTTTTCACCAATAATAATAATAATAATAATAATAATAATAATAATAATAATAATAATAATAATAATAATAACAACAATAGTGACAAAATACAGACTACAGTACACGAGTAATTAAATTTAGTGCAACTGTTTCACTTGTGTGCGTTTGCCCACAGTGTTATAGTATAGCATTTATGCAGGGTGCCATAAAGGTCAGAGAAAATGGCTAATTTTGGTAATTTTGCGCATTAGGTGGTAAAATATATCATTAATCGAAGCGGTTGGTTCACATAGTGAAAGTATATGGTTGCACGCAGGCTCCGATTTGCATGCTGCCACTCTCAATGCAGTTTCAAATACATAAAATGCAATGTTTTAAAACAACTCCTTCAGCATATTCTACAGTTTAATCTGCCCATTGTTAGTCAACATATCATAAAAGAATAAAACCGATTTGTATGTTAATTGCAAATGTTAATTGCATATGTTAATTTCGTTATTATTGTCTCTCATGCTGAATATATTTTTGCTGTGTCCATGCAGATTCAAGTTACCTTACATCCAATCGGATATGATTGCGATACAAAATTGCACTGATTGACACACAGTCATACAGTCTACATTACATGACCATTTTTGAAGCTGGCGAGCGTAATATAATTAATGGCAGTCATAAAATTCATGTGGCTAAGACTAGATGTTTCAGAGTATATCATTATTAAAGAGAATACTGTACATTTAGTGTGTATAATATTTGTGTGTATAATATGTAGTGTATAATATCGATATATTTACAACTATCAATAAAGTCAAGACTATATGATTGTGAATTTACCACTTCAAATGCCTTAAATTAGTTACCAATATTTTTATTTGCAATGTGTGTAGAGTGACATTAAGTAGAACCAATCGTTTCCTCTACAAGAACTGCTCAGTAGAGGCAAAAGGTGCCGGAATCAATTATTCATTGGCCTCTCTTTTAGAATGTTGACCTCATTCTAAAATACCCATTTTTGTGCAGACAGCCTAATTAGGTTTTATTGTAATCGCACGAAATGTCGCAAATTTATATGGAATTTTGAGATATTCATTGGTTAAACCTGTGACACCTTCAAGTGTCAAATGGAACATATCTTATAATTAACGTGCTGTACCACAACCGGGAGTGTGGCCTTCATCCCTCGCAAAATAATACAGGTATTGGTACTGTACGTATGTAAGCACTGTATGTACTGTAAGTACTGGATGTTGTAAGAATATTTTGTGAAATGAAGGAAAATATAGGACAAACTCTTATTACGTCAGTCGATTGCCTAATTTTCTTTCATCCAACGATCCTAAGTAGCATGTCATTATTAATGAATTATTAACTCATTTCTGGCTAGTCTGCAGAATTCATGGAATTTCTCTGCCCTCAATATATCACAATAGCATGTTTGGCTTTGAAAAAGTGTACACGAAGAAGCACCGCATTATCCCGCAAATAATGGTCAGTTTGTTGCCAAAAAAAAGTGCAACGACACTTCTAATTTACTTAATGCTCTCAATATAAAACTGCGAGCAATAAATCGCACCGAAGGCAGGCCTTGCTATATCGCTTGTCGGGAGCTGAAATGTAATCCCATCAATCTTTCTAGAAAACGATAACGTGGACGTTTTTATCTCCACCAATAATATTTCAGAAGTCAACACAATAACCCCAAGTGCCCGGCCTCTACCTTCTCGGCCACTCCATCCCTGCTTTTAGCCAGAAAATGCTTCTCTTCTGCCCCTGGATCAAGCTTTTCCTTCAATCTGATTGTGATTACTTCAGCAGTCAACAACTCGGGTCCATTTGCAGAGCAGCTTGCTTTGGGGAGGGAGGTAAAAAAAGGACCAGAAACTACACAGCACTTGTCTTTGAACTTTTTTTTTGTTTTAAAAAAAGGACTGCTGCAATGTTCATGGAAAATGTTTTGAAATGAGATTACTCCCTATTTCTATCGCTTTAAGGCCTATATGTAGAAACTCAACGAAACGGGAATGTTCTTTGCTATTCTTATTGTACATTTCTTGCTATCCAAACGAATAAATTTCTTCGGCTGCTGTATTCATGCAGTTTCCTAACAAGTATCCGACTTTAACGAGAAGGCATTGTGATCCGGTTACAACGGAATATACGCATCCTTTACAACCGGAGTTTTCTGAGCTTCTTATTCAATCAATTTTTACTAACCTTAGAACAAAAAGGGGGAATCGTCTTGTGTATACGAGACACAAGAGAGGCTACAGTAATATGAATCCCCATAGAGGGGGCCTCATCCTAGCAAAGTATTTTGGAAGCATCTCTTTTGAATCGGGACTATTGAATCAGGTGATGGATGAAGGAGGGCTTCTCTTCTTGCCCATCTTGCGCATCCCTCCCTTCGCAGATAAGAAATTCGAATCTCCTAAGCTACAGGCAGCAGAGGAAACGCAAAGCAAAATTTATCCCCTTTTTATCGTTCTCACTGACGCTTCCACTTACACTGCTGCATATGAGTAATATGATGCTCCCAGTGATTGATTCGGAGCCGAGTATCGACCCCGGATTTTTTATTCGATATATTAAAAAATTGCGAAGAAATGCTAAAAATAATGATTAAGGTGTGTGACAATATTATGCCACATTATTAAGTCAGCCAAATATGAACTGAAAATAATATCTAGGATCAAATTGGTGCATAATTTTGTGATAAACTGTCACCTGACTTATATCACTAACTGATCTGAACCTTGCCAATTTTCGACCCCTCTTCACACTCTGTATGACAACAGGACATTCCACCGGTACGCTTATTCATCACTCCGCACAATAAAATTTTGATGTCCAATTAGCAGCGGTCTTTTGTGCAAAAGTTTCGCAGCTCGGGTTGAGAACAGCGAATGTTGCAGAATTCTGTCGGGGGAGGTTTTGCATGTGGAGCTAAAAGGGGAACCCAAAGTAGACTAGTCCCGATTCTGGTTGCCAGATGGATCTGATGCGCAGACCGCATGCCGAAAACTAACTCTTTTCACACCCGGTTCCGGCCGCTCTCATACTCTGCGGCATTACGCAGTGATTGACCGTCCGCTGACCCATTTTTTAGGGGACAACTTTTAAGGGACATAATGGAAAAAGGAGAAAGAACCAATTGAGAAGAAAAAGTACGATCCTGGAAATTCCTCTTTTTTATATAAAAATCGCATTAGGAAAGGGCCGAAATTTATTCGCGGTGCCATTCCGGTAATCTCCTGTAGGAACAACCATAAATCGGCGGAACCCAAAAGAGAGAAGCAAGCTACCAACCGTCCTCTCATGGGAGTTTTGAAAAGCGAGTGGCTCACGGAAGTGACCACACGGCGCTTTAATTTTGACAAATCGCTCCCGAGGCACCGAGGGGCTTTTCAATATTCCGAAACACCAGACAGAAAAGGCTTTTCCAATTCCCAGGCTGCCATCTGACAAGGCTGCAAACTGTGCTTAAAACCCGATTACCGCCATTAGTTGCAAACGGTGACGATCAATGACCTCGGGTTCATCAATGGTCTGGCTACAGGTGTGAAATATGGCGGCTAGACCTCCGACTTTTTTTCGTTTATTTTAAAGCTGTGTATGTCCCACCTTTGTGGCCTACTTTCGCCAAAAACCGGGCCGAGATGTACCATTTTCCCCGGCTAAAAACAGCAGGCCTATTGATTCGGACGAGTCAACTGCCCTGCCCCCGATACTGCACTCAAATCTGGGTCTTCAAGATGTGGTTCATTCAGTAAAACCGGTGCAATTCTTGTACACTAGTGGTCAGTTTTGATCAAAGAGACTGCGCCGATTTGGTGGTTTGGAGGGACATTTCACCCCACCCCGAGGGTGCAACGTAGAGAGGACGTCAGAGTCGTAGTGGATTTCTGTTGGCACAACTGCGCGCGGCCATTTGGCACTGCAGGGAAAAGGGTAGGGCGCGGTAGGGGATGCGGCGACTAGAGTGGGGGGCGAGGCCTGCTGAAAAAAACCTGTTTTTTTCTGCGAGTTTTTTTTCGGTCCATACCTGGCATGACTAGTAGCAGCAGGGCGACGAGCAGCGTCCAGCACAGGCTCCCAACCATCCCGACGCTGGGCATCCTCTCTTGTCCGCCTCCCGTGTCCCCAAAGAGCTGCTGCTCCCCTGGCGGCGGGCGGCCACACGGGACACCCCCACCGAGCAGCCCCAAAATTCGGCAGCTTTGGACCGGAACGTTAACTGGGCCAGGCTCGCCAAGCCAGCCCGATCATTTCTGCCCCTCCTCCGCCCCAGGAGCAGCAACTTCCATCATCTGCTCCTCCGGCTCCTCCTCCGCCACCTCCTCCTCTTCCTCCTTCTGATGGTGCTTGCTTGGCCCAGTGCTGCTGATGCCTCATAGCCGCCGGCCCTTAATCCAGCACAGCCCCCGCGCCCCACACAACGTCACTGGAAGGCCCCCGGGCATGGCCTGGGTTCCGAACCGACACCACCACCGACACCAGAGAAAAAGGGGGCTCTTCTTTAGAGGGGGGAGATGATGGGTCTATCTCTCACACTGCTCGAGAGTTATGTCACTATTTTTTGGGTCCTGGGTGGCTGGCTGGCTGGCCCCGGCCCCCGGCAGCTGCCCTGCCCCTGCCCCTGCCCCTGCTGCCACTACCGAACAGCCCCAGTCCGGCCCGCCGAGCCCGGCCACGCAGACTGCCGCCGACGCCCAATCGCGGCCGGGCTTGCAACCAGCCTCGGAGATAGACTCATATCGACCGTCGCGACGCAGGCGGACGACGCTCCTGCTCTACTGCCACCCACACCCACACCACCCCAACCCTGCCCACACAGTCTCGCCCACCCCGCCCCAAACCCTCTCTCTCCCAGCCCAGGAAATAGTCCAAGGGATGCTGCGAGATGTCCTCCGACCCAACCCCACCCTACACCCTACCGCGACACTTTTTTTTAAGGGTTGGGGACAGTACCGGTACGCGGATGCCACAGGACACATACCTCACGTGGAGACTATCGATCAACATGGTGGGTGGTGGAGTGGGTGGGATATAATGTAATCAAGCTAGCACGCTAATTATGAATGCATCCCCCTTTTTTTGTGCGGTGTACTTTTCGAGCGGAAGGAAAAGATGGGTTCGAGGAAACAAAAGTTGGGGGACTGTCCTGCAGTGGACTAATTAGTACGTTTGGCTCAAGCTTCGGTACACTGCATTGAGGTAGGTCAATTTAGGCGTTTGGTTCGTACACTCATGAACAAAGTGGAAAGTAATGCGGACGATATGAATCAAATTATGCGCTCAATACGCATTAGTGTACCGCAAGGTCACGGTTGGATGACTGAATATATTCAAGTTGTGCAAGCCTGCAGCCCGGGACACTCGCATGTACATAAATTATATTGCTGGTTATTAAATTATGCTCAGAGGAAGCGCGGCTTTTGGGGCAAGGGAGACGTGGAAGGTGTAATTTGATGCTACCTGCGAATTATTTGTGGGGTGTTTTTTGAGACGGTTAAGTGTAATGCAGGTTAAGTCATACCCTAATTTTTTTGTATGATAACAAAAATATGAATTGTTTTGGGCATGCCTAATAAAATGTTATTCAGTTATGTTAGGTTGAATAGGAAAATGTTCAATTCCAGGAGATTTAAACACTACTTTATGGCACATTTCTGCGCGCTATTTGTAACAAGATTTCACCTGAATTTAACCAAAAAACTAGGCAGATGTATCCGACGTGCTCTTTACTCCAAAGTAAAAAATGGCATAAATCTTGATTTAAGTACATAAAAGCATAGTACTGCGTTGCGCATCCCATTAGAGAGGCACAGAGTACGCAACATTATCAGCACAAGATATCCTTTCACCTTTATTTTAATTTGGTCCAGTAATTTCGATTTCACAGGACATGCAATTGGAGTTTGATATTTGCACAATTTCTTATCGTCTGTTCGTCTGCTGTGTATGTTTGTCCACCACACACACACACATGAAGGGCACCATGTCAAAAGTAAGTCTACTTTGCCTTCTCGTATCATTAAAGCCATGGCTGAACATGCACTACTAAGTCGGTTTAAGTCCTTCCCAGCATCACAGGGCTTCCCTCGTATAAACCATTGCGTTCTATTCAGGTGAGGCTTCCCCTTTTTCTGCAAGAGCACCTGTTGTCGGGATGCTGGTCCTGAGGGAAGAGTGGGGGGCTCAAGGGGTCACAGATTTAATTGTCTTGCCTCACCGATGCAACAAAACCCCCGCGAGGAAGGTCAGATGTTCCTCATGTTAATGTGGCGAATAAAGAGAGGGGGGAAAGGCTGGATGGGGTGAAACACACTGTGCACTTAGAGCTGGAATTTGTGTCAAAGTGCTTCTCAGCTTTTGTCAACAAGCCTCCAACCTTCCAATTACCTGGCCCGCTTTTACATAATCCCAGCGCCTTGCTCTGTAACAGCTTTTTAAAGCGTCATTATAAAATATTTATGACGCATCAGCAAGTAGTTGCACTCTTGGAGAAAAGTCGCTTGAGCCTCGGTTACCATTCTCCTGAAACTTTCACACACACTTGGGGGGTTAGGTGTAACCAATGCTTAATGAGGGACGATAATGACTTTAACTCGTTGCTGCTGGGGGAGAAACCCCGTATCGGGTACCCCTCCTGACTTTGACCCCACAGGGCGCGTTTCCGACCCTTGTTTTTTGGAGCTGTCAGCGTGAATCGCGTCGAGGCTGCCACGGGATCGGAAACTGCAGGTGACGCTTGATGACAACCCCTAGCTCCGGATGCGATAACGTAGTCACTAGCAAAATACATAGCAAGCGTGACTAATGGATCGGTGCAAAAAAAGGTCCATGCTCAAAAGTTGAAGACAAAAGAGTGCTGAGATAGAAGAAGAAAAAGAATGGGGGCGACACAGAAGAAAAGAAACGTTTTAGTTCCCGCACAAGAGGACCCAAGAGTGACTTGTAGGAGGCCAAATGGGCCGCTTTTGTGACCTCCTGGAAACTCCACCTCAGAGAGAAACAAGTTTTTGGCAAATGTGAGCTCGAATTTTTTTCTGTTTTATTTCTTGTCGATTTGAAAGCGATGCGATCACGTGTGACTTAAAAAACGGAGTCTCGCTCTTCCTTTTGGAGATGAAGTAATTTAATCCCGCTTGTGGGCATAAAAGTTGGGGGAGCTTAAAACACAATTTCGCTTTGAAAGCGTCATCTCCTACCCCTTTTTTCCCGTAAGCCAGGATGTGAAACACGCCTGGAGGTATTTATCACGTAATAAACATGTCCCTAAGCAGCATCGTGACTCATGACGTCTTCACCAACACAAGGACTTACAAACTTCAGGCATTTTTCTGTCCCAAAAAAAAGATAATTCCACACACTTCCTCTACAAAAATATGAGCAATAATATAACTCAATATGAGCTTCAAATCGAACTGACTCCTCATTAACGCGATACACTCCAGTGATATTTGACACACATTTTGTAGTGGTTCGGGCACACTCGGCACAAATTGAGTAGACGGAATAGCACTCTGTGAATGAGTGAAAATCGTTCAAACCCCGAGTTCTCATGCCTGATTTAGACGTGCTGGAATTTTCAGTGGGAGCTGAAAGGAAAAGTTGTCAAACGGCCTCATAAGGATCACTTCGACAGCTCTTTTTCGGATCGGAATTTTCACACAGAGAGCCCCAGACGGTTTTGCTAAAGTTGTTGGTAGGATTTAGCTGGATTTGTCGTTTGTAGCTTTTCCTGCAGTCTTTCGAGGTTTTTCCCTTTGTAAAGTCCAAAAATTGTTTATTAAACTGGCAATGTATACAAAACCCATGGCCATTAAGTGATTGCCATGCAATTTTCTTTCTTCATCAGATGGCTGTGTATTGTGATCCAGCAAGTCCACTCCTCATCACTAGGAACTTGCGAAGGAGACATTTGACCTCCGAGTTCCCTAGACACATTACAAGTTTTGCTTGTTAGCAATTATGCCGGAAGGAAAGCGGGCAAGTAATTCCATCCACCGCCTTCCTCCAGGTTGACCGCAGGAAGAGGGGGAAGGGAGGGGAGGATGGGGAGACTTAATCAGTCCCTTTGAAGTCGTCTCCTCTAGAATCCTATGTGCCGGACTAGTGGACTTTGAGGTCCGGAACCCTCCCCCCCCTCCCCCGTTCCTCTGGAGAGTAAAAGGAAAAAGACTTTTGCTGGCAAGGGGGTTGCCACAACTCCCAAGTTAGCAGGGTACACTTTCCTATCTCATCTTGTGTACTTCGATGGGCAATCCCGGATTAAACCCGAAACAGAACTTTGTGCCAGGATGGAGCTCACCATGGCAAACGTCGGTTTGGGTCGTAGCATCAGCAGCAGCAGCAAAACAAAATCTCATAAAGCAGGCCACTTGATGACGAGGATGGAGACTTGCGGAGTCGTTTCTTCTTACAAAACCCTCCGGCTGTAAAAACTCCTTTTTGCCGACCTAAGCTTACCATAAACGTTTTATACACGAGGACAAGCCCGGAGCGATATACGTACAGTATGTGTGTGTGTGTGCATGGACTGTGCTGGGGGGGACTGTTTTTCCCCAACAGCTGCGTGCAGAAAAGTCAGTGTGGGTTGGCAGTTTGACAAGCCTAAATAGCAAACCTGAATAGTACTCAGCAGGCAGGCGCGATAGTTTTCCCAGTGTTATTACGCATTTAACAGGCACACCTGGTTCTGCTAGGTTGACCTTGGCAATTCAAAACATGCGAGTGGTCGACAAACTTTTTTTTCAGAATAATGACGAAGAGGTTTTCCGTCATCGCCACTAGTGCGCAAAACCAGACACGCGGGGGACCACATAAAATATTTGCAGCCACGACGTTCAAGTGTACCTGCACATGCCACTCTATCGAGTGCAAATGAAGTGTTACATAAAGTCGTAAACGACTGAATTAGGCAGAATTTCAGATACAAAGGGATGGATCTGAAAAGAGTGAAAACATCCGACAATGGGAAGGGTAAATATTCTGAAAGTGGACAGTGAGTATGATTTATCTCACTCTCATCAGTAATTATCAAAATTTAAATTTATGACGAATGGATCGCTTATAGTATACAGTATCTTACCCTATAGCTGAACTCCTCTCTCTGTCAAAGGTACACAAAATTGGTTTTGTTTGCTCTCGACCAATTCAAATATGGTCTAAACTCTCTCTTATCTCTCAACTTTTAACGAAGCATTTAAGTGAGCAACTTTTCTGAATATTTTCCCACTTAGTGTGGCGTCACAGGCCCGGGTTTGCGCTCCAGCTAAAAATCGAGTGAGAAGGGCGAGGTGAGGTCAACAGCTTTTGGCCCTCCAGCGGTCGACCTTTGCACACGAGTTCTCTCTCCCTAGTAATGTCTGTCCCTTCCGTCCGCTGGAGGCGCACCTAAACCAGGTCACGTGAGAGGAATCATGGCCGTTGTCCTCTCGATTGCCCCATAATTAGTTGGTTCCAACTCGGCCAGAGGGCAGAACTGAATTCGGGGGCAGTCTTATGGGAATTATCTCCCGCATTCCCTCCATTTTCCCAAACTCTCTCTGTGCTCTCAGAGGCCTTTTGTTCCTTGCTGAACGCACTCTGGCAGCTGAGACCGTGAGAGAATATTCAGCCAGGCCATGGATGGGCATCATTCAATTCCGGATCAGTTAGTGGCTGGTTGTAGCCAATTCACTGGTGAATTTAGCTGATGGAAATTGAGTGGGAGCAAGTGACTGGTGAAATGATGTGAAAATGGTGAAAAAATTAAACAAATGGGAAGTGCGTAGAATGATAAGACACAAGTTGGGAAAGTTCACTCTGAATGATTATATTATGAGTGATTTTTCACTCAATCTTATTCTCATTGAAATTGGACTTCACCTTTTTAAATCATTTTAACTCGATATACGGTATACCCTACATGACGTGCAGTTCACTCAAACATGTGAATACTATTCATAAGTGATTGCCATTCATTTTCTACCAAAAGTTATTCAAGTTGAGTTTCAAAATTTCGCAGTCACTTGGGAGTTACTGTAAATTGTGCAAGTTGATAAGGAAAGTAAACTTAGCGAAAGCCATGTGCAGCATGATAAAGTTAGGATAGGAAGTTAGTGCTAAATTAATTGGCCAAGAATTGAAATATAGATCACTCAGAA
>JYFJ02005975.1:0-22079 GCA_000934665.2 Catajapyx aquilonaris
CTCTCTCTCTCTCTCTCTCCGCCACCAGTCACGCCTTCTCGCCTCGGGCTTTGTCGCCGACGCACTTCTCTGGCCGAGGGTATAGGGGCAGACCCTCTCACCATTTTTACAATATATTTTTTTTCCCCTGCGTGTTCCCCTTGCCATGAAGCGACATTCAAGGAAGGCACGAGAAGCACAGCCATCCCCCTCCAAGCCTTGTTTTCATCCGGATTCCTTGCCACTCCAAAATGCAGGGAGGGGGGCTGTTCAACAACAAGGGGGACAACACTGCAAGTCCTGGAGAGATTCTAGTGCCAAGCATCTATACACACTATCTATTTTCATTATTTTACTTTGGATTAAACCTATTCTTACAACTATCTCCTTATATGCTTATTCTCTCCGTCGGATATTTGTCCGGCCTCATAGTATCGCAATCTCCCGCCCACTTGAGGAAAGCAGGAGTGTCCTCTAGTAGTTGAATTAAGTATTACGTCCTAGCGAGCCGGGCAGTGTTGCCAGGTTTTGCCATTACTAATTAGCCTTCATTTCTTGCCTACTGGCCGACGTGACGGATCGTGTCGTGACCTGGCGTGACAGAGGGGCGTAATTACACGGGCCATTACTCCTAACCGCCCTCGCCCCGGCAACAATGGCTCCGTGGTGACGCAACTCTGCAATTTTGGCATCCCCGCCGGTTCGGAAGCGATACATCAGTCCGTCGCATCACTTTTGGAGGAATTTTCGCCGCAAAAACGCTCGCTTTGCTGTAAATATAGCTGGGGGTTGTTTTTTTTTCCCCTCCTTCCCTCGCACTGCACCGTCGAAAGATTGTTGAAAAATGGAAGGCCATCCATAGCTGACACAAGGACGTCACACGTCACATCTCCCCTGCACAATGTTACATACAAAAAAAATTACACATCCCCACCTCCTCTTTTTTGAAACAGTAAAAAAAAATGCGAGGCAAGATGGCTGATGAATAGGGTCCCATTAGTATACATTATTCTGTAAAGATGCCAGTGCGTCAAGTGAGGACGGCGGGGGGAAAAACAAACGGCGACGCTAATGTTCCGGGCGGCAACAATCCATCGGGGGGAGTCGGGGTCTGGAGGGGGAGAGAGTGAGCCGTTACCAACAGAGAGAGAGACCGGATCGAAGTGGAATTCCGGCACGATGCCCGCATCTTCTCTCAAGATAGTCCTCCACCTCACGCAATAATGGCCGGGGCCAAGGAGCAAGGAGATTGGCCCCGGTTCTACCAGTGTTGTATAGGCCCGTGACGCGCCTCTAATCGGAATCGCTCCTGACGGAAATCCGTAATCCAATCTGCAACGGCACCGGGGACATGTTCAGAACCCCCCGTATTACCAGATCAGCCGGTTAAAATGGCCGGTTAGATCTTAACGGCCGGTTAGAAAGCTCACTTACTACGCGACCAAGTGGTAAGAGGCGTATGGGGAAGTTCAGAGAGCGCGTCCGAAAGCATCATTCCGTGGCAAAGCCACAATAACGTTCGTTTGGCGCCACAAGACGTGCAGTAATTTTTGCGGTCGCGTAAAGACCAGCCCTTTTTGACCACACGGCACCAGTTAGAAAGTCTCGAAATCGCTCGCTAGCTTATGAATAGGACAAAATGGCTCGCTTGCTTATGAATATGGCAAAATCGCTCGCTTGATTATGAACAGGACAAAATCGCTCGCTAGCTTATGAATAGGGCAAAATCGCTCGCTTGATTATGAACAAGACAAAATCGCTCGCTTGCTTATGAACAGGACAAAATCGCTCGCTAGCTTATGAACAGGACAAAATCGCTCGCTAGCTTATGAACAGGACAAAATCGCTCGCTTGCTTATGAACAGGACAAAATCGCTCGCTTGATTATGAACAGGACAAAACCTCTCGCTTGCTTATGAACTGGACGAAATCGCTCGCTTGATCATGAACAGGACAAAATCGCTCTCTTGCTTATGAATAGGGCAAAATCGCTCGCTTGCTTATGAACATGACAAAATCGCTCGATAGCTTATGAATAGGACAAAATCGCTCGCTTGCTTATGAACGGGACAAAATTGCTCGCTGGCTTATGAACAGGACGAAATCGCTCGCTTTCGGCCTCCCAGTGCCAGAGTTGAGGTCAGCGGGCATCAGCTACTGTGTCGGCCTCTTATGACAACTCAGCGTGACCTGAAGCAGCAGGGGGGGTGTCCCAGGAATAGTGACACGCATGACGAAGGGGGTAAGGGCGTGACGCTATAAATGAGTCCGTTTAGGGGGGCCAGGTCCTCCTCGGTACGTACCGGGATGAGCATTATAGATTAGCGGTTCCATTAAGAGCAGCTCCGGCCCATTAGCTCTCTCTCTCTCTCTCTCTCTCTCTCTCTCTCTCTCTCTCTCTCTCTCTCTCTCTCTCTCCGTCTCTCCGGATGTTCTCTCTCTTTTTTCCCCTCTCTCCTCTCTCTTTCTGTTTCGTAGCGTAACGCAGCACAACCAACCGCAGCCAACAGCTTCAGCTTGTGACCACCTGGGCCCATCGGTGCGGTTGCACGCTTGGGGAACGGTGGGAAGCCATATCCTCCCCCCACCATCCCTTCCACCCACGCAGTCTATAACACACCCCCACCCACTGGTGATATTGTCAAATGGACTGGGCCTCTTTTTTCTCTCTCTCTCTCTCTCCCCCAACCTTTTTCTGATATTGGGGAGGAACAGGAAGCGTCCAGATACCGCAAAGGATTTTTTTTTTGGGAAGCTTCGAAAAAAAGAGGGGTGGGGCTTTTTTTTTTGATGGTGGTTTTTGTGTATGCTCGTGTAGCAGCAAATTCCTAGGTGGAGTGGAGGGGTAGGTCAAAAACTGGAGCGATATTATACATTCCGATATGGTTCTGCACCCAATCTTTCCAACCTTGGCGGAACTCTTTTTTTTTTTAATGTGCGGGGATGTGCCTGAGGGGGGGCCAAGAAGAGCCTCCCCAACCCCACCCACCTTTTAATACGTAATGCGATAAAAGGTAAGCGTGCCGAAATGTACCTGACGTAGGGTGCTCCAACACTACTTAGCGCAATTTGGCCACTAATTGGTTCCGGTGTCCGTTTCAAGCAGATATGATATAGGTCGTCCTGGAAAGGACTGCATGGGTTTTCTGGGGTTTTGAAGTAGGCATCCCGCCCCACATCCACGTTGAAAGAAAAAATTCCTCACCTGGGTACTCTACTTATCTTCATGGTAAACATAGGGACTGGGGAGGGGGGCTAAAAAGTTGGAATAATTTTGTTGATTTATCCCAAAAAAATGATTGATTAAAAATCAAACTGTCAGGCATCGGTAATATTAAAATAATTCGTTATACGGTTATGCCTTCTGATTGGTCCCCCGTATTGTGTTACCGCGACGCTTCCGATTGGCCCCCGTTCTGCGCAGGCGCAATGTGGGCGGAAGCAGCGCCTCTGGTGGGTGGGAGGAGGAACCATTCATTCGCTCCCCCCCCCCCTCCCACCACCCAGTGATTTTTCTAGTAGCTGTTACTTTCCAATAGTTGCTTCCAGGAAAATATTATCTTCTATAATATTATACTTTATCCAGCATTTTGTTGATGGCCTGATGCATCGTACAGTCTGTAGATTTGCACTACTTTTTTTTTCACTCCGATGCGTTTTATGTCCTTCAGAATGATTGGCCGGTTATAAATACATAACAATCGCAGCATCAGTAATTAAGACGGAAACAGAGTGACGCTAATTCCTGATGCGTGTATGCTCCACAATTGTCGATTGACTGATTAGTACGCTCGAGTAAAAAAAGGGTGTAACAATTCGCGGTATTATTTTGTAGATACGTATGGATGTATGAGAGCATTTCCGTGACATGCTAATTAAAGTAAGCCGTTTTGCTAACCAGTGATATAAAACCATTTCGCGTGCATGGTTAGCACCCGCGAAATTGAAGGCAGACCAGCGTGACATCTTATTCTGTAAGGGTTTTTTTTAAAAAGAAAGAAATTGCCTAAAATAGAGAGACCCCCGTCTTTTGGCACCGCTGACGAGGCAGTTGTTCATAATCGTAACCTTTAATTACCTTTCCCGTCGGCTGGGTTGAAACGACCCCATTTAGGAAGTTGACATCGCTTAAGTCGGACTGCGTAGGCGCCGAGTCGTGTGGTAAACAAGCGAGATTTGTGTCCTCCTTGGGTCTCCCCAGGAAAAAGAAATATATAAAGGCTTTTGATGGCCGGCCTGTGGAAGCCAGCCACAAGCGGCTCCGGATTAATTGGCATGGGGGGGCCAAAGTTGGCAAGAGCCCCCCCCCCCTCCTCCTCCTCCATCCAAAACCGGCCACTCGCCTAATCTCATTTCCATCCCCCTCTCTTCTCAAGGGCTGAGGGGAGATCGGGTTGCCCACGGTCCAAAGGACAAAGGGCACCCTTTTGGCCTTTGTGGGCTTGTTTTAGTGAGAAAATAGGGGGAAGGTCCAGGGGGCGCATATGTGAATCGCCACACTCTTGTAGACTACACCAGCGCCGAAGCGGCAACCTCACTCCCTATGGCACGGGTGTATGCATAAGGATGGGATAGGAGTGACGTTAATTGGAGTGCAGTGCGTGTGAAAATGGCGTAACGGACAGCCCACAACGCATGGTTTCTCGCTTGGAAGGACCGTCCACACGGGCTCGATCCGGCACGTTCCGGCCATATGCATTGAGTTGAAAAGTGCCCCGACTTTTTTTTTTTTCAAGCGGAGTTGTCCTGAGGGGGTTTTCTGGATGGAATGGTTCCTGGGGATTTACGGCGTGACAGGTTGAACGGCTGCCAATAAAGCCGTGGGCAAGCCCTGGGGGTAGGCGGCTGGTCCACTGTGGGGGCCCCCCCCTACTCTCTTTTCACTACTCTCGTCCCAGCAGTTACAAAGCGGACTGGTGTCTCCCCAAGCGCACTCTCAAGTGCACTTGGCCCTCCCCTGAGGGGGCAACGTCATTTTCATCAAGTCCCAGGAACAAATGAGAGGACTCGCAAAAGTATTCTTGGGAGTTTTTTTTTTTTCCTGCCCCACTTCACACGAGTGTTGGAAAGGACTTTTTTTTATGTATGCCCCTGTGTGTGTGTGTGTATTTTTCCTCCCCCTCAGCCTCCATCCCCTTGTTTCCATGACGTTAACACTTCATTGCGCTGAAGATTGCCCTGAACTCATCAAGTGGCAAATCGGCAGACTCGCCGCCCTGATTACATGTTTGATGTAGGCACCTGCAGGGTTGCTGCTCAACACCAGAGATTTTAGCTGGGGAAGGGAGCGTGACAGAGCGTGACATACACACTGATGAATATGACCAAACTGTTCCACATTAAAATACAGCTACATTAAATAGACAGTTTTACTGCATTACCAGACATTAATGTTACATGCTATAATTACTCTACAGGCAGCCATTACCTCACCCTATAGATATAGCTAAGAGGAGTTGGAGGCTTTAAAAAAATGGTACTTCCGGATTGGTTGGTAGTTGAGAAGATGGTGGCAGTAAAACGTGATTCGGATGGGTTTGAGGGCGGGCGATTCGCCGTGCAGTTTAGAGCCATGATTGGACAACCAATTAATTGGTTGTCAATGTCCCAATTAAGCTCAGATTGCCTCGATTTCAGGGTTAGTGGTTTACCAATAATGTGACCAGATTGCTCCAATTAGTTATGCTCGCCGCCAACCCCCCCGACTCACCACCACCCACTAAACAGACCAGTGCTGCCCCCGTACGTGTTTCTCAAGTTATGCAACAACGGTTGGGTCAATGGGGGGGGGGGGGAAGGCTTAATTATATTTCTCCTAATATGCTTATTCTCTCCGTCGGATGTTTAATAGTATCGCAATCTCTCGCACGACCTGAGGGCGGCGGGAGTGTGCAGAGGGAGTGTGCGCCATCTATGCGTGACAAATAGTACTAGGTGGTAAATCGACGGGCAATCTCATTAAAGTCGTCTGATTGTCACTGTCATACTGATTGTAGGTTTTGCCCAATTTTGGCAATGAGTTAGTTAGTAAGCTATAAACGTAAGGGTAGCGTTCTCTGCCCGCCCTTAGAAGTCCGTAAGCCCGGAAATGGGTAAAATCCGGTCCCCTAGCGTTGCAATATCCGGTTTCTTCCCCCCTCCAGCAGGCAAACAGTGTCAAATTCCCCCCTCTCAAAACTAGGCTCATTTCCCATGTCGCCTTCTCCAAAAGTAGCATCAGGTGAGTGACCTCCAGGGTCAACCCCTAAGAACTTGAGGAATGTCACCTTCCCAAGCTCCTGCTATAATCCGGATCGAGGCGAAGGAAACACCTGAACAGAGTGCGCAGAAGCCTTGGGTGTGACCAAGTGGGTCAATTTAACACCACCTGGGGGGAGGGCTTCCACATTCCCATTTGCCACAATATCGGAGAGGGAGTTACAACAATTGGGGGGCGGAAAATCTTATTTCGCGCTTGAGGAGACCTGTGTGACCATCGTGTGTGAACGCAACAGCTGTCGCAGCTCGCTATCTACTAATGACTTCCAAATCATGGTGTTTGGTGGAGAAGGGCATAAACAGCTGTGGGGCATCGGAGGGATTGGGGGAGGGGGGACAAGCCTCCCCATGCGACGTAGTGCTGTCAGCATATGCGTCGAAAATGTCACAGCGTCCGGTTCGCCCCCCTCTTTTTTTTGTACCCATGTTGTCTGGTCCGGCCAACTGATTATTCGCGAATCGGCGTGTTTTGCACATTGCGGAAGTTTGCTAGATTCATCACCACAGCTACTACCTCGCTCATCAGAAAAAAGCGAGAACTTTTTAATCGCCACCATGTGATCAAGCGTGCACGCTTGATGAGTGATGAACCTACCGCAATTGTGTTGTGAACCTTGAGATCGTACCCAGCTGTTTCTGACCCTCCTTTTTGGCCCACCCTTGGGTTTTTGGAAGTGGAGAAATGGCCGAGGATGGCTTCCTGAGGCCCCCGTTTTCAACCTTCCATACACGAACAACAAGCCCCGTTGGATTCACGCGATTCGTGAAGGGGGGTTGGGACAATAATCCTCTTACCGCCACGGTGGGTTCCCAGGAGGGGTTTTTTAGTGGAAGGGGGGGTACGATGGGAGGGTAAGGTTGTACCAGCACCTAAAGCTAATCCCAAAGCAAGGTTATTAAAAGGGCAGGATAAAGATGCCTATCTTTTCCACAGCCTGGTTATAAATGGTGGTCCCTATTTTACAGGGTGGCCCGCTGCTTAAGTAGACACCTAGCACAATGGACGGATAAGTCGCGCATGCGCATTCACACGAGCTTAGGTCACGCATGCGTACTAACACGTGGGTGGATCAGCGCATGCGCGATCGTATGCGCATGCGGCGACTGGAGCTACCACCGTGTCTACCAACCTGTACAAATTTTTTTGCTGGTTCACATAAAAGGACGGATTCCTGGCTGTCCTGAGCCTGAATTATTGCCGGTTATAGCACCAACCGTATTTTGGGACCTGTTGACTATCCCTCCCCTTCCAACAGCCAATTTAATTGGTGGAGTAGGCGCCGACTAGGGATGGGGAGAAGGATTTAGGGTAGGGGGGGGGGAGAAATAGGGTGTGGGGGTCTTTTTTTTGGAGAGGGGGGGAAGAAAAAGAGATGGTGGGAGGGAGGGTTTGAACCCTAGGGTCTTTTTCTCCCCCTGTGTCGAACCCCCCCTCTTCACTGCCTGGGTCCGTCCCGCTGCGTCCCTTTTGGAAATCATTAGCCCAGAAGCGAGCTGGCGTTCCACTCTGCTGGCGGAAGAGGAGGGGGTGAAATAGCATTGGGGGGAGGAAAGGTGGAGGGGGGGGGGGGNTCGGAAATGTTAATTTTCTGTGGCGACATGCTCGACCCTCACCCACCCAACATATACACGTACAGTCTCACCCCCGCCACTCCCAGCGGACTCCCCCCCATCGTTTAATATCCGTGCCTAATTGGGATTCGAAACGTGTGTTTTTCGGAGTCACCTTGAAAGCAACATGTTTCACCCCGCCCCGCCGCAGCTGCAGGGCAGGATCACTCCGAATAATCATTTAAAAAAAAAAGAGCGTACACAGTGGAGAGATCTCTCCGCAGGCTCCCTCTCGACAGACAGGACCTACCGAAAAAATGTTGGACACAAAAATTAGGCGGTGTTCCGGGGATCCTCTCCCGGAGATGGACATGTTTGATAAGTCCGGTTTGATTCACTGCCCATGCCATCTATCCATTTCAATGCGTCGCCAGGCTTCGGGGAATAAGGATTAAAAAAGTAGATGTATTTGAGACAACACCCAAGAAAAGTGTTCTTGGAATCAAGCTCTTTATAGTTCATCACATCACATGTTGCAGAATACAAAATATACAAGTACTCTTGTCACATGGAATTTCTTATAATACAGTTTTTGTGCAAGTAAGGTCTATATTATCTGGATTTTTATATTGACTCTCCATTTAATTACTAGCAGCGGTACCCGTTACGAATGTGCGAAAAATCTGCAGACTGTCTCGGGCATCATCTGAATATTTTGCGAAGTAAATCTCAGACGTCTCTCCTCGGTAGGTTAATCAGATTTATCTCCAGATCTAGGTATTATCGACATTTCCCGTTAGATCCTGGTGGAGATTGGCCAGATTCGATTATTTGGCATCACGTTGCGCTGAATTGCACCGTATGTCCCGACCCTTGCATGAACCTATCATTCACGCCAACGAACTAACCGCCTCGGACACACAGCGTCCGATAAATGACAGCGATAAGACCCCACGTTTCGTTTGTGTTAAGGCGGCCGTAAAAAACCTGATGTGTCATAAAAAGAGTTGCAACCAACCCAACCCCCCAGTGATGCTGTGCACGGCAGAGAGAGAGAGATCCAGTTATCGCATATATTGGAGAGTTCCAGTCTATCCGACTGAACACGTGTACGGTACCGGACACAACACACAGAGAGAGGAGGGGTGTATAGGTAACAATGCCATGAATTTTGGGGTTGTCGGGACCGGAAAGATTGTTGGGCTCAGATAAGAGAGCGGTACGATTCCATCATAATTAGGGGAACTTGGTCACACCCGTCCAGCAGAACTCGTTAATCCTCACCAGACCATCTAGACTAGTGCGAGATAAGGCGATGGGTGTGGTGTCCATGACGCGATAACAGACATCATGAACATACACACACAAAGACACGTACAAAAAAAAAAGCGAAAGGGCTATTTTCCACTAGCATCTACGCTGAGCACATGCACAGAGCAAATATTGTGTCGCGAATGAGGCTAAAGTGGGCTGATTGCGATACCACATTTGTTTACCAGGCAATATACTGTATACACAGCGATATCTCACTTTAGACGTGTTGATTCAGCCACTAGGAGTCACTTTCCTTTAGATAATGTCGCTAACTGTCAATATTTTCACTCTGATGATCACACCCTGCTGCTTTTTCCCTATTATTATAGTCTACTAGTGGAAAACCCATTGCCAAAATGGCAAAACAGTATGAAATGTTCCGCCGATTTACCACGTAGTACGAATCTTCAAGTATAGATGTCGCATAATCCATCTGCACACTCCTGCCACCGTGCGAGAGATAGAGATACTATATCAATCCGACGGATTAGGCAAAATATTAATTTGCATTATTTTGTTATTATTATTAATTTGTGCAATTTCTGCCATAGTTGAGAGCACAGTGAGCACACAATGGCCTTCGTTACACCTTGCCTTTCAAGGGGCGGGTCATTGTATGTAGCAATTGGGCGCCGGAGGAATCCTTAGTTGCCCCCCCCCCCCCTCTTCCTTCCTCTTGTTTATCCAGCCCCGGAGCGGAGTTGGCAAGACGACGGAACATCTCCTCTTCCTTCCTTTTCCGGGTGACCAAAGTGAATCCGGAGGCGGCGGCATCGGATCAAAGGAAGAGAGAGAGAGAGAAGGGAGGAAAGGAGAAGCATTCAAAATTTATTCAGTTTGTGCATCCCCCTTCCTGGCCTCTTACAAGAAACGGATTAAGTTGGGCCAATACTAGAGCCAAACCCTGTTTTTTTTATATGGAGGGAGGGGCAACAATCCACAACTTTTGGGCAAATGTACAGGTGCAGCCAGCAAAGAAGACTTTACACTGCTGGATGGGGGCTGGACTATCAGCAAAACACGCTTGTCCTACATTTGCCACAAGGTTGTGCTTCCAAGTGTAATAATCGTGTGATACACGACGTGACTTGGTTGCGGAAAGGCCGACAACAACAAAAAAAAGGAGTTGATCCTATCGGTGGTGGCCAGAAAATGAGTCAGATAGTATGTGGGTGCAGCACACACACACACACACTACATTCTATTAAAACTAATGTATCATTGCAACCCCCTTTTTGTACGTGGCCTAATTGTTAATTTTTAACAGGCGAGCTATAACTCTTAACAAGTTTTTTTTTTAACGGGTGCGCTTGGTACAACATTGCCACACCCAAGGGACGTTATTTGGGGTTGGAGAAACCCAGCCCCCTACTGTAACAACAAGGGCAAACATCTTGACAGCTTCCCAAAAAGGAGCCTATAATCCTCTTCTTTAAAAAAAGAGAGAGCTCGTAAATAAACTAATCTGTTTCCGGAACTGCCCTTCGCACTCCCCTCAATATGAGGTAATACTATTGATAGCTATTCTCTGTGTGCAACTCGCGTTGACAAGTCGCAGCGATTGCAATCAGAGGCAACCAAAATCTCTGAAGGCCACACCGGAATGTGATTCATCCGATTTCCCCCCAAAAGTTTCACGCTTTCAAGTCTCGACATTCCGATGCCGATTATCGCCTTTCCTTTCCCTCATCCCCCCCTGAAAAATAAAGCCGTACGTCTGATGGGCGCCACCTTTGGAACCTTTCTCAAGTAAGCAATATTCCGCTGCTGCAATGGGCAATCTTCGACCCCCATCGCAACCATATCGCCGCGGGGTTATGTGTGTGCATACCCTGTGGGAGGGGAAAAAAAAAACGTTCTCTAACAAGCTGCACACCACTCTCCCACATGTGATGATGATCATGATGATGAGTTGGTGCATCGTGATAAAACATCACATCTGAGGATCAATCAGTGTCAGATGGAGCCTTCCCGCCCCCCCATCATCTCTGCTTGCACGGAAAACACAAGGTAGTCGCTTTTGGTGCACTGCCCCTAGATTTGCATAGTCGTTGGCAACACTGTTGCTGGAGTCAACAATCCGAGTTTAATAAATGGCCAGCTTTTTTTTTTTCTTTAGGAAATTGGGTCAGTCAAGGCCAGGTCAGGCTTGTCTCTTTATCTGATTGGTCGGAGCAGAAGGAACAATAACCGGATTGTCAAACAGGGGAACCTCATTAAGGTTGGGCACGATTCTCCTTGATATACGCGCGGGGTGAGGTCTCCCCCGTGTAGGTGTAGAGAATGTGTTGTTGTCAAAAGATGGGGAGGGGAGGAGAAAAGGAGGAGGGAGTGGAAGAGGAGGAGTGTGGCACACAACCCAGTACTTTTCAGCACGTAGTATGAAAGGGCGCATTCTTTCGCCTACATGCACACCTGTAAACACCGGCTGACCTGAGAGTAGAAAACGGATGGATCTATTTTCGAGTAATGTACCGTTGAAGCAATCAGAATGACTCTATCTAGAAAATCATGGCCAGTTTTGCAACCCTATTGGGCCCTGGCCTCCTCTTTTTTTTTAAAAAAAAAAAGGGCGGGGGTGTAAATATGCTCGGATATCAGTTATTCCAAGTGCACAGTAATTACGGATAAAAAGACAGTTAAAAAAAGGTACGTTCCCGGAGCAGACTTGATATCCAGTGCTATAACGACTCCTAGTCCCCCCCATAGAACCGTTAGAATCAGGCCACAAAACAAGTGATGAAAAAAAAAGAGAGAGCCGGTGCTTGCAATAGCCGGTAAAAATTGCTCTTTAACTCTGTCTAGCTATATTATTATTCCACTCTTTAAAAAAAGTGCCATCATTTCTGGGGCATGAACTGGAGTACACTTCGAATGTCGGGTCGCACTTTTTGATGGAAATTGAAGCCAAAAAGTTCAACTTACAGAAAAAAAATATATATTGTTTTAATTTACAATATAGCAATTAACCCAGCGTTTCCTGGGAATGTATGAAGGAACTCCATAGCCGATATGAATGGCGCTGAAACAGGCGGCATTAAATTCCTCGTATAAAGTAACTGGTGGCGGTGTAGCGGCGGATTTCTATTGTGAACTAACAAACTTCCTAATATATATACAGTAAATGTATAGAAATCATTTCTGGCTACTCCCTTACCGACAATGCACGTACGCAAACCTATCATGAGGCATCGACGCAGATGTTGTGTAAACCGGCCGCCAACAATGGCTCGAGTGGACAATTACACCCGATCTTTTGTCTTTACAAATTAATTTCTGGGCGTCCTTGGAGAGGGTTTTGCTGCGTGATTAAAACTGTTTTGGGGGGTACCTGCTGCAGGTACAGCGGGGGGACAAGTTGAGGTCATGCAATAAGTTGAGGGCGGGTTTATTCTATGGTGGAATTTCAAGCCGACGCTAACAAGCAAGGCGCAGGAGAAGCCCAAGTCAAGCCGGAGTAGTGGGGAAGGGGAAAGGGGGGGTGTTTATTAATTCAACTGTAAGTTTGCGAAAGTTGTGAGCCTTTGACGCCCGATTAGGTGAAGAGGGGGCTTCGAGGCGGAACACGCGACCTCCAACTTCCCCGCCCTTCAAGGTTTCACCCCCTTTTGCACCTCCAGACGCGAATATGATGTCGATGAACGGAGATGAAGCCACATGCTCATAGCGTGTTCATTCCCGAATTTTTGTGCTAGACATGAAAAAAGTTTGTCCAAGCTGATAGTACCACCACCCCTCGCACAGGTGGCAGCAGTGTGCAGAGAGGGAGGATGCGCCATCTATGTTTAGATTATGGTACTATGTGGACAACCTGGGGCGTTTTTCCAAGCTTTGAAAGTTTGTCACGAAAATTTCTTGCTGACCATCAACCGGAGCAGCTTCGTTATGTGATGCGCCTTGTTGTTCGGCAGGTGTTCTCAGCAGCTTGATTCGCTGAGTTGCTTATCTTGTAGCAAGCCTGGTTGAGTTACGCAACGCGGAAGGTCTGAATTGCAAATCGCAATTCACTTGGTAATAAATTGTGGCGGATGTTATTTTAGCATAATAACTTCTGGCAGGCTCGTTTTCTTGCGAGGATGTTACAGCTGCAATAAGACTCTTGCGTAAGTGGAGGATAGCGAGGCAGCTGTTGAAATAATACTGTGCATTTGCCGGGTACGCGTAAGTGAGGAAGCCAAAGGCAGCAGGGCCCCCAACTGAAGCAGTCAGGACACGAACGATCCTCAGGGCTGTCCTTTTTGGAAACTCGACAGAGAGATCCAGCAGGGAGTCTCCCCCCTTTTTGGCCTTCCTCATCCCTTCCCCCACCCACACCCCCCCTTTTGGAAAAACCCAACCCAATCCAACCCAAACACAAACCCCGCTCTGTAAACCCGACCCCCGCCATTTCCTGCGTCAAAGAGGATTTTCTCCCTCAGCGGGACCAAGATCCCCAGGGGCTCACGAAAACCTCTTCTTTTTTAGAAGAGGGGGGGATGGAGGAGAATGGGGGGTAAGGAAGGAAGGATGGGAAGGGGGGGGGAGATGCTTGCTTGCTTGCTCTTGGACAGGATGGATTGATGGAGCCAACCCCATCGCTCAAGACTATCCGGTCATGGACCCTGCTGTCACGGACGTTACGTTGTCTATACGTACTATACGTCAAAAAAATGTTTCGGACAACAATCTCTTGCCACAAACGTAGCGTTGGAAATAACTGCAGAGGCATCACTCCCACTATACAGTTATTGTTAATGCCAACCGTGCAAGCTGCGTGAACTTTGATGCTCACTCGGGTTTCTCTCGTTTTAAAAATCATATCGAGTATGAGTAATGACCAATTCAGAGAGGATATCAATTTTAGTTAGAAAGGTACTCCACAATAGATGACCTGGTTTTTCGATAGGGGGGAGCCGATTAACTGCCTGTTAACTAATGGCTGTAAACAGGATGCATAATGAAGTGTGCGTGGATTATTATCCGAGAGCAGGTGTGTTTACCACAACAGAATCGGTTACAAGAAATGTGTGTACTTCGAGCGAATAACATATTATCCCATCACATTAGCCATTCAGGAACCGAGGTTTTGCCCTGTCAAATTACGGTTATTTCGATGTGTTTTTGGAAGGGGAGAGAGTTGGAGCTCCATCAGTTTTTATTGCACTTTTGTTTAAAAAAAATTATTCGGGTCATGCAATTGCTTCATAACCCTCAGGTTGTACAAGGTGTTCCACATATTTCGTCCTCGCATTTCCTTCTACGATATAGGATTTTTTTTACGGGCGCAACCGCTCCTCAGGTTCGTTCCAGAGCCTTGGCAACGTCGCAAAAGTCGGCCATATTTGCCGTCAGATATGAGAAGACCGTAACTCAATGTCCACTTCCCCTTGCGGCGAGAAAAAGGAGCAGTGGTACCAAAAGCACCCAACAGGTGGAGTTGGGGTGCCGTTCCTTTTTCCCCCCCTTCCCCCAACGCCACCTCTTGGATGCTTTCGGTAACACTTGCTTTCGTTTCTCGCCGCTAGGGAAGTGGATATTGAGTTACGGTCCTCTCACATCTGACGGCAGATATTGTTACCGTCTCAAGCTTGGTGGTGGAAACAATTTTGCGCGAACTGTGGTGCGCACTCGGTTGCGCTCATTTTAAAAAATTCGTGTATAGTTCAAAAATTCTGTTATACTCCAGCAGCAACCCGTCGGAACAGTCAGCAAATTTTCGCTCCGTTCTCTCCGTGTTCGTGCAGTTTTTCTCGGTTATTCTCCGCTTTATAGTTGCCTCTGCGCTTACTTTACGACCACACCTATTGGCACATACATTTGATATGATTACACACTTGGCCAATTTGCCCCCTAATTGCACCGCATTGGACCCCCCCTCCGACAATCCCTGCATCCCAACCCCCAGGCCTCTAAATTGGAGATGATTAAAATGAGTATTTGGGAATGAAGGTTCGAATGTCGTTGATGAGTGTATAATCTGACTGGGGGGGAAGGTTTGGAAGAGAGGGTGTGGAAGGAAAGGGGTAGAGGGGGGGGGGAGATGCTTCATTGCGGCAAGCAAGCAGGCGATCAAACAGCAATTAAGCCGCCTTTGGGTTGGAGGAGGCCCATAGCGCGCTTTCAGGCGCTAGAAGTGGGGGGGCTTCAAATGGTGGGGGGGAAAAGGGGATGGGGGGGAAGCAATCCGAACATATTCAGCAAGCCCTTGGAGGTAAGATTTACGAGGTGCTAGCGGAGGCCGTAATGTGCACTGGCGCAATCTGGACCAAGAGAGAGAGAGAGAGGCTGGGGGGGAGAGGGAAGGGTAGAAGGGGGGGTCATATATACAAGCCTCCCTGGTAGCGACCACCAAAAACCAAGCCTACTCACTCAACTCACTCCCCTGGAGCCAGCAGTTTCCACAAACATCCCCGGTTCTCACGCTGCTCAGGATCAACTAGCAAAAAGGGTTCCCCGGAGGAGTATACAACCCTGCGCGACTCACAAACAACAATGCGGACATATACATATATATGCGAGGTACTGCATTGCCCCCCCATACAGTCCAGTGGGTCCAGCAAGTTGCTTCAGCTATAGTACAGTGATGGTACAGTACTGCTGGCGCCACGAGCCGAGGAAAAAAAAGAGCAAATCGAAATATCCCCTCCGTATATATGACCACCTTCACTTGGTTTATGATCGAAATTTGCCCTCCGTATGACCACCTGTACTGGTGGTGCCACGAGCCAATGGCGGCAAAAGAGCGAATCGAAATATGCCCTCCCGAATGCGCCTCGGGATCACGTCACTGGTGGATGTTCTGTTGATTTGTTGATTCGCTATTTTTGGCATCCTTCGGCTCGTGGCGCCACCAGTACGACACCATTAATGCCCAGCTGTGTACAGGGTGTTGCAGAAAATCCAATCGATAAGGTCAGGGGCTTTTTGTTGAAGACTTGAAGGTATACGGTAGCAAGCCCCTCGCCAGATGGGAGTTGTCAGAATCAGTAGGAAGTTGGAGAGGAGGAAAGGAGGAGGGGGAAGGAGGAGGAGGAGAGGGAGTGTATTAGTACCCGGGGAACTGTGTCAATATTTGGTCAGCGCCGCACCCATCTCCTGGCCTTCCATGTTTAGGAATAGCGAACGAGTACATTGCGGTCTAAAAGTTGGTCCCAAGAAGACCAAAGGAAAATGGAAGAGAATTCTTATATGAACAGGAAAAAAAGTCAGAAAAATATTTACTTATAAAAGTAACTACACTATTTAATCACCATTAGGAATATTTGAATAAAAAACAATATTTGCGCAGTTAATGTGTGATTATATTTTAGAAGCCGCGATATCAAACCATGTGAAAAGAGCGAGCTATGTCATTTTGCTATTTACACAGCGGGACCCTAAAATAAATATGAACTATTGATTTACATTGCGATTAACAGGCCCTGACAGTGCGTCACCAACCACACACACTATCGACTATGTGCAGGCACAATTCGCAATTTTCCATCTTCAAGTTCAGCAAATAAAGTTGCATATATAATATATATAGACCTACACAATAATTATCAAAGTGGCGCACTTTTTAATTATTTACAAACTCTCCACGAAATAGTATTGTACTGTTTATTGCATAGTTTCTGCCAGTAGGGCGCACTGTTGTCCACAAATGCTCTGGCACAATCTCACCCCACCTGGCACAACCTCACCACCGTTTGACTGTATATCTTGTAATTTTGCAGATTTGTGTCTCAGACTCTCAGAAGGCTATTGTTGTAAAATAATCTAAAGTCTGGTCCTCAGTATCTACACTGCACAAGTTTTTGAACCCACATAAAAATAAACGATCGCAACCCGCCCCCTCCAGGCGTCGAATTCATTACAGAAACGGTGTTTATGCTGCTGAAAATCAATTTTATAAGATGGTGAGGAGGAGGTTGGAAGCCTGTGGTATATATATTTTTTTCTTTATTCTTCTTCCCCCCCCCCCTCCCTCCCCTTCTTCTCAACCACTTCTTCCTCCGCCATCTTGCTCCCGAGATTGATAGACGTGCTATTGTGCCAGGGGGTAGGGCGTCTGCTGGCGGAGCATTGATCAGGGGAGAGCCCCCCCCCCCTCCTCTTCTCCCCCCCACCCATTCCAACCCCCCCATATCTTCCCAAACTCGCAGTCACCCCCCCCTCCCTCCCACATCATCTTATTCTTCTTCTGTCTAGAGGAAGAAAAGAGCGGTTCCTGACTCCTCTTTGTTCCTAGGGGGTGCCCCCTTTTGTCTTGCAAACCCCCTCCTCCTCCACCACCCAACCCCCTCCCATTGCAGCAGAAGCGTAGTTTGTGTGATGGCGGGGGCCATTTCAATGCTGCCAAATGCACCAGTCAGCTCTTGGTAATTTCCGGGGTTCATTAGACTCGCTTTTCCTTTATATCTGTCGGGGGCCAATCGAAACCGTTATGCTGCTAAAAAGACCTGTTTGTTTTTGTCACTATTGTGCGAAAGGGGGATTGTTTTCTCCAGCAACCACGTTCGAAAAGCTAGTGGGTCACACTAAACCAGTGAGTGACGACCCATCAACATTTTTGGGTGGCATTCACTCGGAGGTTCCCTGCTGCGAGGAGGGTCTCTCTTTCTCTTTTGTTTCCTTCCTCTGGCAACCCGCAGGTCAAGGGGCATATCAGATGTCCTGGTCCCTGGTCCTGTTTGATGGGAAATGGGTCGGGTAATTTGACACCTTCGGTAGAGAAAACCTCCCTCCCCTTCTGTGGTCGAAAACGCAGGTATTGTTGCAAGCAGCCTGCTGATACATTGTATGTCCCTCCTCAAAACAGGAAAAAAAAAGAGAGGAACTGTATAAACTAACGGTACCGGTGCAACAATACACCGGGTTTCACCAGGTGTTTTAAACTGCCTGTTAATCGTCTTGTTAATACAACCGGTGGCCTAAGTTTGCAGATATACACTGCACCGTTTACCTTTCAAAAAATAATTAAAACGCACCCTGTTACGTCATTTTGGCATGGGTGTGTGTTTGAGGGGGTGGTATGAATCCGCAATGTACACCACAGCGGTCCCGCGAGCCGGTTGATATTAATTAAAATTTATTATAATTGTGTTTGACTCCACCCCCCGACATGTTGTTCTCCACACCAGACACCACCTGGGGGGGTTGGGTGGTGCATGGTGGGGGGCCATGTGCATGAAACGGAGCGAGTGACTGGACACTTGTCACACACTGGTCCAGCAGGCCGCAATGATAGACCCCACCCTAACCCAAAACGCACTACACCATTTCCCCCGGATAGGTATGTGACACATATCCCCACCTCATCCCCCCCGGAGGGAAGGGGGTGGGGTGGGACAGATCATTATTCGTTTTTCGGTCGACCGTACAGGGCCAGTGGGGTGCCAAAAGTCGCCAAATTTGGACACACACGATGAAAAACACTATTCGCCACACGATTTATTTAGGAGATGTACAGTCGCCGAAATGAGTAAGGTAGCAGACCTGAAATAGGTGTGCAACTCACACTTGAAATGAGTGAGATTCCACACCTATAATTGAGACCTAATATTGAGACAAACACCAGTATTATTATGTAAGCGGCATATCCTGGAATGAAATGAACAGTCGCTGAAATTAGTAAGGTAGCAGACCTGAAATGAATAAGGTAACCTCGAGAGTAACATGATCATTTCCGCGACTGTTCATCTCAGGATATGCCGGTGTTTGTCTCAATATTTACTCCTTTCTATCAATTTTTTTCACTGCGCGTGGTACAGTACTGTACTAGTTTTAAAAAAAATCATTAAATACACACACATAGAGAGGATCCCCCCTCAAAGTTGGGCAAATCAATCCCGTGTATACACCCAGGCTGCTCCACACCTGTGGGTACAAAGGTCCCCCAGGTGAATAGGGGTGTCCTTTTGTTTAGGAAACCCTGGCATAGGGGGGGGAGCAGGATTTGAACATCCTTTCACCAAACATCGACAGTACACTGTGGAAGGGAGAGAGGGTGTATAGCCCTCCCTTCCCCTTCCCCCCCCCCCTTCCGGCGGCGATTAGATAGGGCAAACGCCGAGGGGGACCAGTCCAAACACTCTCGGCTATCAGTTTCTGGCCTGTTTGCTGGGGGGTGACCAGTTTGGGGTGCTACTGACAAGGTTTTTGGGTGGAAGGGGGGGGGGGGACTAGGGGAGGCTACACCCCCTACCCAGTGGGGATTAACGGTGGATTCTCGCATGAATTTTCACAATTAATTAGGCCTATGTGTGTTGTGGTACAGGCACTGTCAGAGTTGGGTCGATGCGAGGCCTATCAGCAGGGTATGATGGAAGCCCAACAACTCACATGGAACACCACTTATGTGTGCAGGGAGGGGTTGGGTTGTTGCCCGCACTCGATGCCCCTAAGTGGAGGGTAAATTGTTTTGTGAAAAATTCATTTGTTTTTTTTCAAAATCAATCTACACTCGCCGCTTTTGTCTTTTTTTTTCATTTTTAACCTGGCCAGTTATGTGACGTTGACGGTGATGCGCTGGGGCTGAGAATTTGCGTTGTGCATAAACCAAAATGTGTGCCCAAAGTACTCGTGTATAGTTTTTGGCTAAAGTGCGTGGGTACACAGCAAAGCGGGGGGGACCATATTATTAGTAGGGGCGGAGTGATGGTGATTAATAAATGCATTCAAATGCATTTTAGCAGCCCGCTTCCGACATGCTGCGCTTTACAGATATGAGCTATATAGAACGCTAGATTTTTTTCGGGTCATATTAAAGTTATAGAAGCAGCATTTGTAGATGGTTTTCTCATTCAATTACTAAAATTAGCTGTATTAATTAAATTTCATTATTGATAATTAGCAATTGCAGAAGAGAATGCAATTGCTTCTTGGTTACGTTAGCAGTGTCTAGAGTTGTTTTGCGATGGTTTTCACCGACTACTAAGGAAAGTAGCAGCTATTATATAAGAGAGGTGTTCACACTTCTTGGATTAGTAGTCCTTATTACTACTCACAGAGGATTTCATTTGTTCATTTTTTGGACGATTTTAACAGTCATCAATAGCAGCAGGTCGCAGTCAGTTTTAATGAATATTTTTCATAATGCCACTGTTAGTAGCAGCTATTACTACAGGTTACTTAAGACAGACAGTAATCGTCAGCAATGTAGTTTCAGCAAAATAACTAAAAATCTGTCGGTTATAACCGACAGATTTTTAGTTATTTTGCTGAAACTAAATTTTGCTAAACTAAAATAATATATTATTTGGTTATTTTATTGAAAGCCTGTAAGTACAACCGTGTCCCAGCCATGTACAAAATTCAAGTTTGGTTATTAACGATCATAATTATTATACTCGCATAATATATTAAATGCAAATATTTGTGGGAGAATAAAACATGCGTGAAGCTAATGCGCCAGCGGGTGTGAACCCGCATTTATTTATTAAACAGAAAGGCATGAAAAGGAAAATTCGGAATCAAATAAATTGCGACGCTAGTTAAGCAGTTAATTAGAGGTATAGCAAGTAGGTATATCCCTTCCAACAACCCATCCGATTAAAAAAAAAATGCCCCCCCCCCCACCCCCGAAAAAAAACCTCTCTCTGAACAATATTCCATTACCATTGACGAGCCATAAAAGTAATCAACATCGGGTCCGGATTGGGGGCTGCCCGGATTATTTACGGTCCAGCCATAATCACAGCATGCATCATGTCGCAATAGTTTAATAACCGAGGGGGGTTAGCGTATATCTCTGCAATTGTGACCATTTTTTTTGTGTGTGTGTGTGCAGCTCTTGTCGAATACCATCAACAACTAGGTCCTCTCTAATCCTCCTCATCTACTCCCTCTGCCACCATCCGCGCCTTGCCCTGTGAAATATCGACATGTTCGCACCTCCCCCCTCAGCCTCTCTCCCCTCCCCGATTCTCCCCCATTCCCCCTGCCACACCACCTAAACCCCTGAAACCATCTCAGGGCTGGAATCGCGGCAATGCCTCTGCAAGCTAGGCAGACTGAACCGCTTCCGCCGCCACCGAGACGACGAGGCTGGGAGGGGATGGGAGGATGGGGTGGGTGGCCAGGATTTTGGGGTTTTGGGGTTGTTGGGTGCTGCTGGGGGAGGGTGGAGAGAGGCGAGGGGAGGGCTAACCCCTACTTGACCAATGTGGACACCTGTAGGCCCCGACTTTGGCCTCTTACAAACACGAATTTTGGAGGAATGAGTTGGGCTCCAGCACGTGCTGATACCTCTAAAACTAGTCTACAATTGGAGTGCGCACCCACGTTCGCGCACACTCTAGCACAATGCGCGCGCAGGTTAGGACCATGCGCGCGCCTCTCTCCCGGATACTATTTACGCCCTCACTCGGTTGCACGACTTTGCGACCGACAAAAATGGGATGTCCGGTCAGAACGACTGGAGTCATGCGACGGCCAAACCGACCAAAATAGAAACGATCGCATGCCTATACAGTCATTCCGACCGGACAGTCGGGCTACCAATTTTAGTCTGTCGCACGACCATCACAGGCGCTTTGCGACCAATTTTTGTCTGTCGCACGACCAGACGCTTTGCGACCAATATTTGTCGGTCGCACGACTAGACTATTTGCGACCAATTTTGTCTGTCGCACGACCAGACGGTTTGCGACCAATTTTGTCTGTCGCACGACCAGACGGTTTGCGACCAATTTGTGTCGGTCGCATGACTAGATTCTTTGCGGCAATTTTTGTCGGTCGCACGACTGGACTATTTGAGACCAATTTTTGTCTGTCGCACGGCTAGACTCTTTGCGACCAATTTTTGTCGGTCGCACGACCAGACGCGTGCGACCGATGCTCAAATCGTGATGGTAGGCCTCATTTCCAGTACAGTCCACTACACTTCCATCGCCCTGCTGATATTTCAAGGGAGTGAGCGACAAGGTTGCTGACGCCATCGGATGGAGGCTATTCTCCCACCCCCACCCACTGCTGGATCCATTTTTCTTCTCCTCCTCATCCCCCCCCCCCTC
>JYFJ02005976.1:0-21784 GCA_000934665.2 Catajapyx aquilonaris
TATATATAACAATAGCGATTTTTGCAAACAATGCTGTACATCATCAAAAGCTGCATTTTTTTTGAAAGGTCGAAGGTTATGTGGATGAACTACTTTTCTATGTGGTGATGTGCGCTAATAATTGCAAAGGTCGAAGAAAGGTTCGTTAGTTACTGTCTACAATGGTCGTCCAATATAGAGACCTTTGTGTCCAATTTTTTGGGGGGAATAGGCTCGTTATCCTTTGGGTATAATGTCGTAACATTTTTTTGTGACCTGCAATTCGCGAACTGCCATTTTCAGATGAATTATTGGCGATTTCTGTTTAAAAATTTGCGAATCACTGCACCATTCTGCAATAAATGCACTGTTTGTAGCGTATAATCATCCTTTCCGCTTTAAAGTTGTCTTACACAAAATTCTGAACGAAATTCGCCAGATTGTGCTTTTATAATTATGTAGATGGTTATTTGAAAGGAGTTACTTGGGGATTGTTTGGCATTGAATATGTTTAAACTTTTAAAAAATATCACCATGCATCATTCATGCAAACTATGGAGAAATATTCAATAAATTATGCACTACACATAATTCAAATATTCGTTCATATTTTGAGCTGATACAAAGGAATTGTTTCAACTCAAAAGAGAACATTATCGATTACGTATTGCGAATTATTTTACGTAATTATAGATTTCCCAATTCCACTTTACAGAATCCGTTTTTTATATATAAAAATCTGCATTCATGCAAACCATGACTAACACTGATAACTTATCTCGAGCATTTCAATAAATAAATTGAAACTAATTCAAATAATTATAATTTTCAATAAAATTCGATTAAATAAAAACTCGTGCACCTGCCATAATCACTTTTGTTGCTAATTAATGTAGCTTCGAGTACATTTTTGTCTGTGTATGGAAAGCTGGACAGTATAATATTATAGATAGTTTTAAAGAGAACACGCGGTCATTATTGGTTAAGAGTCTATAAAGTAATAACAGGTTACATGCCTCATAAGGGATCGTCTTCTTTATTAACCTGATGCTTCTGTATGACTTCACTGCTGATTAATTTTGATTATAGGCGGATGATCTACGAGGGCTTTTCACATAAGAAACTCATCTTGTCAGTCTCATTCCCTATACAATATTTTTTTGTAGCATGTAGCCTCCCCACTTCTTCCCATAGTCTATATAGCCCTAACCAAGCTATATCATCATAGGCCTCGCAAGCTACTATATCTACCTGAAAGGATGTGCTGCACTCAAGGGTGAGTGCAACGCCATTAAGGCCCAGCCTCGTGCGATATAAGCAAGCTAAAATAGCTTATTCCCCAGACATCAAATCCTGGCTTTTGCCCACGCTAATGGAACACCCTCCGCTTCACTCTGCCAAGCCCCCCGCGTCTATAGAAAAGACCAGGGCCGGAAAATATAGGCTTTTCTTCTCCATCTCAGGGGCCTATAGCTGCTGGGGGAAGGAGCCATAGCAAAAAAGGGGTATATAGCTCTTCTCTCCAGGAAAGGAGCCTTGATGTTGCTCCGTGGGTGGGTGGGTGGGGATAAGGCGAGAGGAGGAGGGGGGGGGGATATTTCCAGAGAGAGGTTGCTATGGATACCCCTCCGGATGTCGATAGACGCTGACTATAGAGGCGCCGACGCAGAGACTATCTTGCTGGCACTCAGGAAAAGCAATTTACGTCTTGGACGCCAAAATTCCTCTGCCCGGGTTATTCTCTCAAAAGAAAGACCGCTTCCACAGGGTGTCTCATCTGAGAGATGGCACACCCTGTACACGTGCATATTCCCCTGGAGAATGGTGGTGCCCTCTAGGGGTCAGCGATCAGGGATGATTTATGAGCCTTGGATGGCGTCACCTTTTTCTCTCTCAGGATGACTATAGATAGCACATATCCAGTGAGGGATGCCGTCTGAAGATGAAGTGTCAAAAGAGGCTGATTGGGTTTCATGAAACTATACGACGTAAAATGATGTCCAAATATGTATACGAAGGTTAGGCTAGGTTAGATTAGATTAAGGCCCGATTTCTCGAACAGTTGTTCAAATGTAAAATCGGTTCACGTCCGGTTTAATTCCAGATTCAGATAGTTTAAACCCATTCAGATTGTTTAATCCCAGTTCAGATTGTTTAATCGCAGTTCAGAGGGTTTAAACCCAGTTCAGAGGGTTTAATCCCAGTTCAGAGGGTTTAATCCCAGTTCAGATTGTTTAATCCCAGTTCAGAGGGTTTAAACCCAGTTCAGAGGGTTTAATCCCAGTTCAGAGGGTTTAAACCCAGTTCAGAGGGTTTAATCCCAGTTCAGATTGTTTAATCGCAGTTCAGATTGTTTAATCGCAGTTCAGAGGGTATAAACCCAGTTCAGAGGGTTTAATCCCAGTTCAGAGACTCTTAACTGGGTTTAAACCGGACTTGAACCGGGTTTACATTTGAACCACTCTTCGAGAAATCGGGGCTAAGCAAGATTAGGTTAGGTTAGAAATCTTACTTTATAAATTGAGTAAGATTAGGTAAGGTTAGGAAAGGTTAGGTTAGGTTAGGAAATGTTAGATTAGGTAAGGTTAGGTTAGAAATCTTACTTTAGATTGCGTAAGATTATGTGAGGTTAGGAAAGGTTAGATTAGGTAAGGTTAGGAAATGTTAGATTAGGTAAGGTTAGGTTAGAAATCTTACTTTAGATTGCGTAAGATTATGCGAGGTTAGGAAAGGTTAGATTAGGTAAGGTTAGGAAATGTTAGATTAGGTAAGGTTAGGTTAGAAATCTGACTTTAGATTGCGCAAGATTATGTGAGGTTAGGAAAGGTTAGATTAGGTAAGGCAAATAAACCTCCACAGTTGGCTGCATTTTTCTATAGCCTCCACATGTTCCGTCAAGCGTGGGAATTCACACGCTCGGCACTACTTTTGGGCTTAAGAAACTCACGGGAGTGATTGATTGAACTGGGTGACAGTGATGCTGCTGGACCAATGAGGAAGAAAGAAGAAACTGGAGGCGTCACGCCACATGTCTCGCCTCCTCCTTTGGGGAATGAGGAAGATGCGCTGCGATATGAGTTTCTCTGTCTTCTGCAGCTTCCTTTTCCGCACCGAAGCTCACATGGGGACATGTGTGACCTCGGGAAGTGACATTTTCTCCCCCACAGTTATCATTTTTTTTCTCTCTCTTTCCTGTGCCATAAAAGGTGTGAGTTCAAAATGGCGGTAGGTTATAGTCCGTGGGAGGTCTATAGGTGGTATAAACTGGGAGGAAAGGAGTCGCCTGGAAGTCGGGGGGGCACAGAGAGCCGGAAAGTGGGTCGATCGAAGTGCCCCCCAACGAGCAGCGGCTGCGCAGGTCAACCTAAAAGGCCACCTTTTCCGCCATAGCTCACGTCAAACATACACACACACACACATATGTGCACACCCAGATGCATCTTCTTCCTCCCTAAAAGAATGCAACGTGTCTGTGGAGTAAAGAATGCCGGCTTTTTCCGGCGGAAGGTCACCTGCAGGTCAGGGGGTCATCGGGTTGTGAAGTGGGGGAGAGAAGATGGGCGGAAGCTATTCCTCTCTGGAGCACTGTCACTTTCCATTATTCCTATGGAGAGGGTCGCAGGTGAAGAGGGGGACGCAATTCATCAAACTGAATTTTCCGGTCCATGATCCTCGTGATCGTATATACAGCGTCAAAAAAGTTTCGGACACTAGCACTCTATCAAGGTGATGCTTTCACCCCCCAAAAAATGTTTCGGGAAAAAAAAAACCCATGCCAAATAAATAATGTTTTGAACAAATATTTATTTGGCATGTTTGTCCGAAACATTTTTCTATAGATAGAGTGCTAGTGTCCGAAACTTTTTAACGTCTCTGTACGATCATAAAGATCATGGGCCGAAATATATACTTCAACTTGTGGTTTCTCTCCTGAAAGGTGATGAACGTTCTCCTGGCTGGATCTCAGTTTGCGAAAATGAAGATGGGTGGAAAAGGAGTCTATTTGCACTGGATGATGTAGCCGAGATGATGGGTGACAAATGAGCGTCTCCCCCTTTCCTCCCCCCCCTTCATTTTTTTGAGAGAGAGAGAAAAAGAGCTGCGTTAAGAAAGGGAATAAAAGGGAAGATTCCAAGACATTTGCATCTTCTTCTCATTCCCCCTTTAAAGAAAGGAAGACCCTTCGGGGTTGGTTGCGCAATTGTCAAGGAGGTTTTATATTAATCAGCGGGTTCTCCTCTCCCCCCTTTTTTTCTCCGGATTTGGCTCCATTGGCTGCCTAATCGGCCAGGAAACCGCAATCTGATGCGAATCCGGAATGGTTATTGGTCCCGGATTTTTTTGTTTTTTTTTAAAAAAAGCCCGTTTGTACACTGGAAAAAGAGGAGGGGGGACCGAAAGGGTTTTTTGTTGTTGCCTGAATGAAAATGTGTGTTGGGGAGGGAGAGGATATCATCGTGGCATGTAATTCAAATGGATTTTTGCAAGCGATTTTGAACCAGCACCATTTCATCCGCAAATGGTCGGGAATTTGGCTGTTATTAACCCCCTGATTGTTGCCATCAAGCACGTGATAATGACTCGGCATGCTCCGGATTATTTTATCCGGTTCAGAAAATTTTTAATTTTATACTGGTATGGCTAATCGGTTTTTAGTGGCTGAATCTTTGGCAACGCTGCTCGGCCCCACCCCTAACTTGGACGTAGTACGATAAGTCCCTGCCAGTTGGCGCATATCCTGCACACTAGTGCCGTGCTTAGGGAGAAAGTAGTACTACATGCACGTTGGTGATGAGCCTCCGCTCGGACAAAGCCCACCAGTAGTACGTGTCTCGTTTACATTGAAGTGGGTCCTACCCACCCTCTCTGACCGATGCCCTCTAATTGTTACACGTGGAAAGTGAAAACTATGGCAGCTACTATACCTATACAGGCGCTCGAAGAAGACCGTAACTCAACATCCACTTTCCCTTGCGGCGAGAAAAAAAATGAGTGGTACCAAAAGCATCCAATAGGTGGAGTTTGGGTTCCTTTACCACTTCCTTCAACGCCACCTCTTGGATGCTTTCGGTAACACTTGCTTACTTTTCTCGCCGCAAGGGAAGTGGATTTTGAGTTACGGTTTTCTTTGAGCGGACCGCAGATTAGTCAACACGAACATAAGCAGACGGAGAGAATAAGGGGATTAGGTAGTATGATGTGATATACGTGTGTATACCCAGCAGCAAGTCTGAAATTTTCTTGTTTAAAATTTGAATTAGTAAAGCGTGTCAATAGAGGCACTTTTCACATTGCTGATATGCCATATCTCCGTCGCTTTTGTGGGGAATCCCGCGCACATTTTTAAATTATAAAAACCGAACCCGCAAATATCACAAAACCAGCATATATTTTATTTCCATCGCCTTGCTCCCCGTATCGCACTTCTGGATGTTGGGTGGTGCGGGTATATATAGAGTGGGGAAACCACATGAAAAGAATAAAAATGGCCTCCGGGTATTCGTCTCTCCAGACGGGATATTTGATATTCCGGATCCGCTCGGGACCAATTTGCGCCCTATTCTCCGCCGACGGCGTTATCGCTCCAGAATTGACTGCCGCACTCCCAGAGCCCGAGAGTACTGCGCGGTTTCTCTTCTTCTTCGGTCTTTCCCCCTCCCCCCCTCAACCAAAACCACCCCAATCCGCATCCGCAACTTTACCACAATTCGACTGATTGTAATGGACCACTCTCGGGAAAAGCGGTTTTAAATATTCGCGGTCCTAGTCAACCCCCCTGGTAACATCCAGTGTTTTTTTCGGCCCAGATTGGAGCTTAGCTCGTGATTGGTCAGCGGGTTGGTCCGAGCCAATCGGAGGTCACGGATCCAAAGTTTGTGGCTGAAAGTAACGGTTAGCGACGCCAACTCTGTGGGGCGTAAATGAGGCGGGAAGCAAGGCGTGAGAAGCGATACAAATGGCGTCGACGGGCGAGGGAGAGCCCAACAAATATGAATTTGCACAATCTCCATCCTGGCGTGACAACTTGGCTAGGGGGGAGAGTATAGAAAAGGAGCAAATCTAGGAAGTGGTGTATATATATAGGGAGAGGATAATAGCCCAGGCAGGAATCTGAGGAAATTGATATCTGGCCTATTCAAAAAGCAGCAGCGTGAGTTGCCTCACTTAAAAAGATGGCGGCTGTCACATAGTTTTCCCCGTCGGTACCTCCGTCCATTATGTTGGCAAGTCCCTCGCTCCATAACCCAATCAGGAGGGATCTATTGTTGGCCCGAGCTAATTGATCGGCGGGGATGGGCTTTAATCAAGGGGTGGGTTTGGAGAGTTGTGTCCCCCCCTCCCGGTGAGATAAATTGGTCCGGGGAATAATCGCAAAGGAGAGGATGAGATAGCGCCTTGCCCCTTTTGACCCCCCTCATACGGCGGCCATGTTGGGGCTAGGAGAGGCTACCTTTTGTTGCCGATTGGGGCCTTCCGATGTGGCGTAATTTTGTGCGTCGAGCAGCAAGGACTAATTATCCAGATGCGTTATAAATCAAGCCGGCTAATGATGAGTCAGAGAGACAATCAGGTAATGTGCCAAGTGTCCACTTTTAAATAACGTATTAGTCCATATGTTACGTCCGGGGACATTGCCATCAGGGCTTGGTACGGCCAATTTGAGGGGGCAGCCCCATGTGGGTGGCGGTGTCTGCCCCGGGGCTGGGTGGGAAAGTGAGAAGTGAGAATTTACATTTCAATCAGCTGAGAGGGAAAACCCATGGTTGGTGCAGGCCCTGGAGGGAAAGGAAGCTGCCTGGAGTCTCCAGAGGCCAGAAATCACAGCCCCGGATTATTGCAAGTGCCAGCCTGGAAGCTGCCTCTGTTCCCGAGGGATAGACAGGAAAAGGGGGGGAAGGGAGATAGTGTGCATATACATTTTGTTGTTCGCTCCAGCAACCGACGGTGGCAGCTGCGAGGAAACTTTTTTAAAGAGGGGCTTAATGCTGAGCAGCAGCGTCGTGGTGGATTTGGGCAGGACTTAACTCGATTAGTGGCGTCGTCTCATTCCTGTTGATGGCCAACAGGCGACTGTCTTCATCTGGCCATATTTCCTTCCTTCTCCTTCTCCTCCTCCTCCTCCTATATAGGACCACTCTCTCGCTCCTGCTTTCAGCCAAATTACCTGCTCGACAGCCAGGACTCAGCCCAAAAGACGCCCGCTCGACGTTATTATTTGGGCCAATTTCCGGGACCCAGCTTCCCGCATTACGGACTGTCAGAGGAAACTTTCCATTCGGAGGCTGCTGTTTGGCCAAAACCACATTTTGCGGAGACGTCTTACAAGACACCCAACTTAGGAGAAATGCAAATTTAGATGGGGGCATATACCCTGCCTGGACCACCTAAGGGTATAGGTAGAGTTAGACCAGGTCGTGTTATGATGTATATATAACCATAACGTTTGTTGGGACGTATGTCACGACTATACCGGAACCCAATTCTGGAGTACTGAGAGCTCTGAAACTTGGCACACTGACATCTTACGTGCCGCTGATTCCGGGAAAAGTCCGAAAACCTCACTTTTTCAGCCTAATTAAGGCTTTTTAAATGATGTTATGCTTCGATTCCTTCTTCTGCCGCTTCGGGAAATGTCGCTAGCAGTATATGCCTCTCGATTAATGTCCAACACCATGGTGTCTCATGTGCAGAAATTGTGGCAAATCACGTGCGAAGAACGGGTGTCCTTCTACAGTAATACATATGAGCACAGCTGTTGTTTCTTTCAACAGTTTGGCACAGTGTTCGACATTAATCGAGAGGCATACTGCTAGCGACATTTCCCGAAGCGGCAGAAGAAGGAATCGAAGATAAGGATACTGCAAGCCGGGCGAGCAAGATGTCGCTAGCAGTATGTCCAACATTGTACTGGACCCAAATTTTGGCGATTTTTTTTTTGGAGCGAGCCAGTACCTATACATTTTGGAGTGTGGGGCGTGGCTTCCACCTAATTTTTCACTGGAGTCTCTGGCAGCAGGGGAAACGATGATAAGACTTTCCAGCTCCAAATCCCACATGGAGCTGGAGGGGTGGTGCTGCTGGAGTCGGGAGGGAAGAAAAAAGGCGCAAGAAAGTTTCCAAGGGTGGTTTGGGAGGGCTGAAAGAGTTGGGCGAAGATGATGTAGATTAGGGGGCAGAAGCGGGGAAAGGCCCATTAAGAGAGGCGATGTGCGCTTATGGTGCTTTTATGCAGATTGCTGCCTTTGGAAGCCTCCAGAGGGCCATGCTGGAGAAGGAGAAGAAGAGATAAAAATTGTGGCGGAGTTTGAGGCGTAAGTGAAATGAGGATGGCTCCCGATGGGGGTAGTCGGCTGCTGGTAGAAGTAGAAGCAAAGTTCAAAAAAAAGTCCCTCCCCTTTTTAAAATGCATAGAAAAAAGGGAGAAGGGGGGAAGGCTACCCCTCCATTTCTCTCACCCTGCTATGAATAAAGTGAAACTTGTCGGCTGATTGTTCGGGTTGTGTCGCTTGTAATGAGGGGAGATTGGTCGCCAGCAGTGACAGATGTGACGAATGAGGGTCGGGGGACTTGGATTCAAACCAACCCCTCTCCCATCCCCTCCTCCTCCTCCTTGCTCTCTTATTTACCACCGCGACACCACCAGCGGTTTGCCACCACCAGACCACCAGACAGGTTCAAATTAAAATCATGGTGGGAGTCATCCGTGGTGACAGAAAGAAGGGGAGATTAAAGCAAGGGGGATTGGTCGGAATGTGTTTTGTGGGGGGGGATACCAGTTGCAATTGTGATAATCCAGTGTGGTAAGTTGCTCCATGGTGACAAAGTTACCCAAGTGTGGCAAGTTACCTCAGTAGGATAACTTAGCCCAGGGTGGCAAGTTGCTCCAGTGGAGCAAGTTACCTCAGTGGAGTAAGTTACTCCATGGTGGCAAGTTACGCCAGTGGGATAAGTTACACCTCAGGGGAGTAAGTTACTCCAGGGTGGCAAGTTACGCCAGTGGGATAAGATACACCTCAAGGGAGTAAGTTACTCCAGGGTGGCAAGTTGCCCCAGTGGAGCAAGTTACCTCAGTGGAGTAAGTTACTCCATGGTGGCAAGTTACGCCAGTGGGATAAGTTATAACCTCAGGGGAGTAAGTTACGCCAAGGTGGCAAGTTACGCCAGTGGGATAATCCAAGGTGGTAACCAAGAGTGGCAAGTTACACTGGTGCTATATAAGTTACCTCAATGGAGTAAGTTTCTCCAGGGTGGCAAGTTAGGTCGGAGTAAAATCAAGGTGCCAACAGACTTCTGATTGAATCTGTTGGCATCCTGGTTTCCTCCTGCGATCCAATCGGAATGAGGCGTCCAGGCCTCGGCATCATCCGGGAGAAAACACACGTAGACAGGTCCAATTAGTGTCCCTGGATGCGGATGGAGGACATTCTGTCTCCCCCCTCCCTGTATACTCCAAAAGCCTCTCTCATTACACAGCGGTTCGCGCTGATTACTCTTGTCTTTGGCAGGGTTTTGTTCTGGTGGTGGGGGATGCCATGGAGGAGGGTGAGAAAAGCGGGTTGACTGAGGTGCGACCGGGTCCGCATGATGGATGACTCTTCTCTCGCGTCCCAAACCCAGCAGACCTTATATATGATCGCAGGGTTGCCAACACGACACAATATTACGCGTCCATCAGAAAATCCGGTGTTGACACGTCGACATCTCTCTTTTTGCGGGCCTTTTATCAGCAGCTGGCCAGGACCTGACTAAATTGAGTTTACGGACATGATTGGCAAATATTCTCCAGAGGGAGGGACCAGGGACTGCCCAAATTTCATTGCCGACCCTCGTACGTATATACACGTCATCGCTATTGGTAAACACTGCCACCACCTGCTCCAGCCGTTTCTTTGCTATAATTTAATTTCAATTAACATCGTATGTGTAATTGGCTAGGAGTGACTTGGTCCCCGGTGACTCATCACCAACGTGCACGTAGTTTCCTACTGACTGCGTGAAAGGGCAGTAGTGTGCAGAGAGGGAGCCTTGCGCCATCTGGTAGTGGCATACGTACTACGTCCAAGTGTGTGGGCAGTGTTGCCAAATTTAGGCAACGGCTTCACTGCTAGCTTCATAGATTTATAAGCTAGCTGTTTACGACTAGGTACACAATGGCCTGTTTTCCGTGAATTCAGCCCTTAGCAATTTGGCTGGAAATAGTCGACAATTGCACCATTTCTCTATGGAAAGAAAATACTGTTTGCCCCCTGCATTGTAAGCCCAATAACAACTTTGCAAGTGGTAATCAAACTACTTGTTCTCTTTCAGACGCAGTCGATTGGTAATCAGATGGCGTCGGGTCGGCTTAGAGAAGGTAAGTGTGTTTACCTTCTCAGTCCTTGTGTGTATGATAAACACTCTAGGGATGAATTATGTACGATCGGAGGGGGGACCCAATTCCCATTTGACGCGTGTAAAAAGAGTCGGGAGGTGTCCTTTCTCCCTCCCCCCTTCCCAAATTCACACTAGATAAGGCCATTCTCCATTCAAAGTCCCATAAAAATGCAAATATTGCGCCAAGAGAGGTGCACCGCCCCATCATTGCCAAGCCTGGAAACACTCTGAGGGGGGTCAAATTGCAGGGCCCCCACCATAATTATCCAACCAGTCATAAAGCGGTTACAACAGCAAATTCTGGCTTGTAAGCTGCGTATTGTTGCTAAGGTCCGAAACCCCCACTCATTGTTAGCACCAAGACTGGACCCCCTGCTTTTTTTGGTGTGTGTGTGTGAGAGAGAGAAAGAGGCTCCCCTATATATGGTATGACCTGAGCTGCAGAGAGAGAGAGCAGGGTTGGATGGGGGAGGGTTTTCCCAGCAGCAAATCCAGTCCGATAACAATTTGAAGCACCCGATTTGCATTCTAATGGGGGCCACACGGTGCCGGCGAGCGACATGCAAATTGCGGAGGGATTTGATTTCTTATCTCTGTCGGGGCGACACGGCGGGTCGGGGGGTTGAGGCGAGGGTGGCTTCCGACGCCCCGTGCCACACCAGCCCAACGCTGGGAATATCACACTGTTACTGGGGAGAGAAAATGGAGGGGGCCCCCCATCACAAACGGGTATAAAATGGGCCTGAGCTGGTCCAGAAAACGCTTCAAACGTGCCCATAAAGTCGGCCATATTGCTTAAGTCACATCCGTTGTGTACGTCACATCCGTGGACATATTCGTCGTTTACGAAAAGTCCGATATTTACGTCACATCCGTGGATACATCCGTTGTTACGTCGCATTCGTTGTTTACGTCACATCCGTGGACACGTGTGTAGGACTACGTCACATCCGTGGACATCACATGCGTGGACACATTCGCTGTTTACGTCACATCCGATATTTACGTCACATCCGTGGACATACCCGTTGTTATGTCACATCCGTAGCCATATCCGATGTTTACGACACATCCGTCCCTTCCTGTTAGCTGCCCGTTAAATTGTTTGGAGCAGCCCCCGGACACTTATACTACATTCTGGGCTTATCGCCTGCCGAGGGGTTTTGCAGCGGGTGCTCACCTGAGAGCGCCATGAGACATTTCCCAGAGCAATTATGTGGCGACCCTACCGGACTAGGCTGAACTTTATAGGTACAAAAGGGAAGCGCTCCATGCGGGCCCAAAATGGCCGCCGGCGCCCATGTTGGGTCCACCAACGTAGCCCTCCCTTTTAGTACCTATAAAGTTCAGCCTAGTCCGGTAGGGTCGCCACATAATTGCTCTGGGAAATGTCTCATGGCGCTCTCAGGTGAGCACCCGCTGAAAACCCCCTCGGCAGGGGGTGGGTGGGAGTGACCTAACCTGAGTCTTCTATAACCATGGTTTGGAGTAACCTGTAGAGTGTACTCTAAGTGCAATATTTTGGCCAGTTTGCGCCTGGCAACTGTGCGCAGGGCCACGTCACCGGCCGCCATCTTTGCGTTTCCCTTCAGTCCAGTTGGCTCCTTTTTTCTTTCCAAAGACAAAAAGGTTTTGCTCCTGGTCCGGAACCGGCTTTTTTTATAGTAAATTTTTTCGGTTTTCCCGGAGACAGAGTTCCAAGATGCGACATCAAAGAGCGTTGGGGGGTTGCGATGGTGGGGTGGGAGGGAAAGGAAAAAAAAGTAGAATAAAATGGGGGGAGAACAGGGAGGGCTTGTTGAAATCTGTCAGCGCAACAATGGGTCGCTATCTGATGAGAAGAGGAGGTATTGTGTGGGGTTGTGGGAGGCAAAGNGTTGAAGTGAGATAATAGGCGAAAAGGCGAGGGGGCGAAAGGGGGGGATAGATGAAACTGATGGTGGCCAACAACCAGGCATTGTTGCCACCATTTTTTTAATTTTAAAAACAGAACTCCGAGAGAGGGTTTGTTTTGAAAATTAGAAAATGGGGGCGGGTCTTTTTTTAAAAGATGCGGAGTTGCCACATTTATGGATCGCAGTTGGGGCGGCATGCAGGCACTCCGAGAGATAAGTTTCATCGCTGCTAGATGATGCCATTTGTCTTGGAGTAATTAGCCCGAGTTGAGAGATGGTCCGTAGCTTGGAAGGGATGCTGGTGCAGGGGATGGGGGGAAGATCATTTGGGCTGGAGATTTACTGCCTGCCCGAAAGGGTTTGGAGGGAGGTGGGAGGTGGGTAGAGTGGGGGGTAGAGGCTTGGCGCAAGTGTAGGATTGACTCTCTGGAGGCCACGGAGACATAAAGAATAAGGAGACCCGCTGTGCCACGCCCTGCCTTCCATTTCCCCCTAAACCACTCTGCTCGATTGGTCCTGGACTGCAGGCAACCAGGTGAAGCAAAAGGGACCGTTGGGTTGCGGCAAGCTCAGGATACACACCTTACATTAAACGATTTAGGCCACATCGCAGTGTAAACACGATGTAGGAAATATAAGGTGCCAGGAGCAGTTCACCTGGCACCCCTGTACTTCCTACACCACCAAAGGAGGCGGTGCCAGAAATACAAGGTGCCAAATGCAGTGTGTGGAGTTCATCTGGCACCCCTGTACGCCTTTCGTCACCAAAATGGGCTATGCTAGAAATGCAAGGTGCCAGATGCAATGGGTGGAGTTCACGTGGCACCTCTGAGTATCCTACGTCACCTAAATGGGGCGGAGCTAGAAATACAAAGTGCCAGAAGCAATGGGTGGAGTTCACGTGGCACCCTTGTACTCCATACGTCATCAAAAGGTGTAATCGCCAGTGTAAACTGATGACGTAGGAAATGCAAGGTGCCAAATGCAGTGGATGCAGTTCATCTGGCACCCCTTACTCCCTACGTCACCAAAAGGGACGAGGCTAGAAATGCAAGGTGCCAAGTGCAGTGGATGGAGTTCATCTGGCACCTCTGCGTATCCTTCGTCACCTAAATGGGGCGGAGCTAGAAATGCAAGGTGCCAGATGCAATGGGTGGGGTTCACGTGGCACCCTTGTACTCCATACGTCATCAAAAGGGGTGGAGCCATAAATACAAGGTGTAATCTCCAGTGTAAACTGATGACGTAGGCAATACAAGGTGCCAAATGCAGTGGATGCAGTTCATCTGGCACCCCTTACTCCCCACGTCGCCAAAATGGGCGGGGCTAGAAATCCAAGGTGCCAGATGTAGATGGAGCTCATCTGGTACCCCTTCGGACGTGTACGTCATGAAGGGGGGGGGGCTAATGTGCTACAAGACACCTGGCACCCCCTATACTCTCTACGTCATCAAAATGGGCAGGGCTTAATGTGTAGTTCCTTATTCCATCTACTGTATTAATAAATTTTGTCCTTGTGCAATATTATCGATGTGTATTACACACCGACGCCATTTTGTTAGTTGCGGTGTACTTGTTGACCTTTTCAGCTTGGCCCCGCAATGTTCGCATGCACAAGCGCAACCTATTATCATCGGAGTTCCAAGAAGAGAGGTAATTGGGTGATAAGCAAAGATCAATGGAGCGTGACCCGTTGGGACTATGCTCACGACAACCCCCCAGCAAACTGACAGTTTTTTGTTGTTATAGTTGTTCGTTGCTGTTGTTGTTGGACGTGCCCTGGTGGGGGTAATAACTCGGCCTCGCCGCGAGGGGCGTGATCGTCGACCTGATTGTTCAACTTTGTGCATCGCGTGTGTGACCAACACACTCACCCTTCTCAGTAGTACAAAAAGACTTGTCTTTTTTTTTTTGGAGGGATCTCTCCCTCTTCAATAATGGACAAACCCTTGTTCGTGCACCCACCCCTTAAAGCACCTCTAGACTTTTCACGCACATGCATTGCAGAGAGTATAACCCTTGGGGCCAGCGGTATAAATCAGGGCCACGGAGGGCGGGTCTGATTGACCAGCGTGAGTCACACGGGTCATTTGTCAGGCTTGGAATCCGGCACACCTGCTACTTCATCTGGCAAAAGAGTGACACCTTTTTGCTACCAGGGGGGGAGGACATGATATCAAAGGAGCCAAGTCACGTGGAGCACGAAACTTTTTGAATAATCCAAAGCTTTTATTTTGGGGGTCTCCCTCCTGTGCGACTTTTGCGCAGAGCGTGGGAAGAAGGGCACACCTGCTCTGGGATGACCCCAGGATGACCTCTTCTTCCGGGCACGCACCTGGTCCAATCCTGGACTTGGAGCCAGCTGCTGACCTGCCCATGACCTCCTACGTTGCCGTCTGGTAACCCTGATAGCACGTGCTGGTAACCCTGAGTGATTCGCACTTCTGGCAACCCTGTCGGCACGTGCCACTCCCACGCTCCTGATTGGCTGGAGCTGTCAGGGTTATCAGGTGGAAATGAATTGAAATTTTGTGCAATTTTTGTCACACGGGTTGTGATTGGCTATGGGTCTCCGGCGGAAGTATGTTTTTGCGTGTCTTCTGGTATAGTAATTGATCGAAACGGAAGGGGTCGGAATTGAGGGGGATGGGCGGTGGTTCCTTCCTTAGTCATGGGCCCGTGACCACTTCTTTTTGTCAACTGCTTCACATCCAGGAGACAGGGTTGCAGCTGGTTGACTTCGTTTTGTCAGTACACCTGGGCTACTCTGCACAAATGCAACCAATTTCGCCTTTATTTTTAAGGGTTGCCAGAACATTCATCCAGCACGTGTTGAGGTGTAGAGATCAGGCTCGCTTCGTCTGGCAACCCTCCTGTAGGCATATAGGGCCACCTCATTTGTGACGGATTATTATACCAGGGTTCAGGAATATCCGCTTAGCAATCAATAACCGTTGGATAGGATTATTGGAGGATCCGGTTTTGAATATGTGATAATGTGTGTACCCGAACATGTAGATTCAAGTCCTTTTCAAAGCTTTATTTATTTACAGACGGGGTTTTTTTTCCCCTCACATAGTGTGTGTGAAGCTCTATTACTTTCGGTTGGATGTACCCACATCGTTTGGCGTTGAGAAGTAAGGGTCCCAGTCTGGATTTTTGGGGGGAATAGGGATAGCCTTGTTTGCACTGGCAAATCGGATCTATCATGCTTGGTCTGGCACCCTGCGTGCGTGGGGAATGGCCCGGTGCACTGGACAAACATCCTCTTTAAGCGCCGGCAAACGAGGAGCGAAAGGGGTGCATCCCATTCACACCCTGGGGATTATACCACACACACCCAACCGGATTTGGACATTCAAACATACCAAACTGTGTGGACGCCATTTTGAATCCAATGTCATATATATGATGAAGATGATTAGCTCCTTGTATCGTGGACGCCATTTTGAATCCAATGTCGGATAAACGGGAAAATGATGAAGGCGATTTGCTCCTTTTTTGGGATCTTTGATGCGGTTGATATTAGGTGTAGACCATTGCTGCAAGGGCTGCGGGGGAATCGGCTGGTCGACACTGATCAATCGCTGGTTGGCTGCGGGTTTCCGAGGGCTTTTCTCCAGCTTTTGTCAGCCAGAGCTACTCACCCCCCTACTCTCTGCGGATGTCCCCCCTCTTTCCAGCTCATCCCCTTTTGCTGCGATGTCCCTCAACCCACCCCCGCACCCTCGATTCAATTAGCTTCCCTTACGGCTCTCGACAAATTCGACGACATAAATCAGGTGGTGACATTCACTCGGCCCGATGCCACAAAACACCGCCGTCTATTACACACCATGGTATAGCCTATAGCCGCCGCAGTCCCCCGAATTGTCCGATTTAAATTAACCAGGTTGTTTATTTTACTAATATGAAGCTAGGCCTAGTTTCCTCGTGGCCTGGCTAGACCTAGGTTCCTCGTGGCCTGGCTAGGCCTATAGGTTCCTCGTGGCCTAACTAGGCCAAGGTTCCTCGTGGACGAACTAGGCCTAGGTTCCTCGTGGACGAACTAGGCCTAGGTTCCTCGTGGACGAACTAGGCCTAGTTTCCTCGTGGACGAACTAGGCCTAGTTTCCTCGTGGCCGAACTAGGCCTAGTTTCCTTGTGGCCGAGCTAGGCCTAGATTCCTCGTGGCCGGGCAGGGAGGCTACATTGGCGCCCAGCGTGGGGCTTACACATCAGGATCTACTTGTGATCCATAAACCGCCGAGGGCCGAGTTAAAAGGTTGGAGACACTCGGCCGGCATCAGTGTCCTAACCGTGTTTGATCCCCTGTGTAATCCGGTATAGCCGGACATTTGTCAGCGATGGACGTTGTCCCTCCAATTCCCGCTCCAGCCCCCTTCCATCTTGTGGAGTGTCCGCTGTCATCGGGCTGTCCAATAGCCCAGGGATAATTGGCCCTCCCGCCTCGATTCCCGCCACGTAATCAAAGTGTCTGCTGACCACTGTCCACTCTCGTGGGGTGGTCCAGCCGGAATAAGAGGCATTAAAGGCAGGGGAGATCCGGATGTTATTTCCTCTCCCTCCGCATTCAAGAGGACCCCTTACCCGGAAGCTGCCCCCCACTTCATCACAAGGGGACTCAGAGGCTTGACTCTTTTGATCATCAGCTGACCACTTGATGGCCACATTTGATCACGTGATCAGCCTGACCAATCCCAGCTTGAGGTGCCAATCCAGCTGATTGTCGCAACTGACAAGCTGTGTCTCCTCTCTCTGCGGCTTTGCACAGTCGGCAGCAGCGTCGGTGGGAGGGGAATGAAAGGGTGGTGGTGGTGGAGGGGGGGGGGGCTTTCATTACGCCCCGTAATTAATTTCTGTGGCTAATTACCTCCCAGGGGGAGCCTCCTGTTTGCCACGGCAGCAGCGGTGGTGGCTCGGACACAAAACAAACAGGCGGCAGTGATAGCGTATTATATCCGGAGATGGGACCCAGCTATGCTGTTATTTGCCGAATCTACAGAGCAAGAGATGGTGATGCTGCTGGGGTTGGTTCATTTGGAGAGAGAGAGAGGCTTTCGCTGGCTGCTTCCTGGCGACACACAAAATGAGTTTTTCTCATCACTGCTTTTAATTACGCGGTGCATGATGGGGACTGGGCCTACTCAACGCATGCGTCTACCACCAACAAGAGGTCAGAATTTTTGCGAAATTAAAAGCCTGACACGAATAGTGAAATTCAGCAGAACATTATTTTGTCCTCGCAAACGATTTTTTTCCGGCTCTATATGAGGGACTAGCAGCGGAGCCAGTTCTTCACACTGCCTGTTTCCATACATGACAATGTAATCAACGGCAGATGGTAACCCGTTGCCATGGACAAACCAACAGACACACAGACAAACCAACATTAACGTGGCTATATGGACAAACCAACAAACCTTGCCCACTTTTATAGACTCTTATAGTATCGTAGTTTTATAGCTGTTTTGATGCCGTGATACCCCGTTGCCATAGACAACAAACAGACACACAGGTAGACAAGCAACCGTTGCCATGGACAAACAAGCAAGCAAATAACTGTTGCTGTGGACAAACCGACAGACTTAGCCTATTATAGCTTTATATATAGTTCTGTAGTTGTACAGCTTTTTTTGATGCCGTGATAACCCGTTGCCATCATAGACAACAAACAGACACACAGGCAGACAAGCAATAACCGTTGCCATGGACAAACAAACAAGCAAACGGCTGTTGCTGTGGACAAACCGACAAACTTTTTTCCTTTTATATACATTTTATACGTTGCCACGGAGTTTCATCACCATGATGGTCACCCGTTGCCATGGACAGACACACAAACTTTGCCTTTTATATACGTTATACCATGGAGTTTAGTTGCCATGGACAAATAAAGAAAACTGTTGCTGTGGACAAACCAACAGACTTTGCCTTCTATATACATTTTATACGTTCCCCATGGAGCTTCGTTTATGGACAAACAAACAACCGTTGCCATGGACACAAACCAACAAACTTTGGCTTTTATACATATAGACAAGTTGGTTTTGATATTTCAGGACTTATTATATAGCTGATAGCAGGTGAGCGGATTTTTTTTCGATCGCGTGTTGCTTCCTGGTGTCTGTTGGTGGAACGCGCGACGTCATGTCCATCGAGGTGTGTTTGCTGAAGAACCGCACCGAAAAATGCGCGATTTCACGGTCAAATGGGCCGGCGATGAGTCGGCTCCTTCTGGTTTCCCTAATAGAGTCCTTCAAAGTCTGTGCCTCGCTGTATAGCGGAACTGCTTTTTAGGTTGCTGCGGCTCAAAATGGTTCAAAAATAGGCATCTGCTGGAGTGACCCCACGACCTCTGACCTGCCTAGACCTGCTTCCGTTGCGTGCCAGGAGGTTCAGAGGTCATTCCTGCCGTCTGGCACGCTTCCTACTGCTGAATGCAGCACGATTTTTAAACGGATTTAATTGTGCAAACTAGTGCACGTGCCTTCTTGTCACCTGTAGTTACCTTCGAATGATTCACAGTTTTGTGTTGGCGAGACCAGCTGTTTTTTCCTCAGTCATCGACAGCCTCCTCACCTTTGCTCTTTTCTTTAGAAAACGGGCGTCCGGCCAGCTGCGCACGACATACGTGTCATTACTGTGCGGGGGGGACACAAATGAGCAAAATCGAAAAGGTCGGCACTACCGGTTTTTTTGAGGGTTTTGGACCATGTGTTTGTTGAGCGTGGCTTGGAGGAGATATGGGGCTGAGAAAATCCAAAAATTGCGGGGCCAGGAAAGGCCCGGGTCGGCCCAGGGGCGGGGACTCATCCATCATGCGGGCCATGGGACTCAATTCCTTTGGGGCTGATCCATCATGCAGACGCGTGTTTGCATTGGGAAAGGGGGGTGGGTACAGATATACGGAGGGTGGGGTGCGGGTACGTCGCAAAACTTACCGATATGATTCATGTGGAAAGTCGTGCTAAAAGAGTACAGGGTGTGCCACAAGCAGCAATTACATGGAAGCTACCAGATGTTAACAACGCACCGTTTTGTCTCTCATCTGAATAACAAAAGGGTTTTACCACTGTTGACAACCCTGCATGTTAATGCTCCTTCCCCCCTCTCTTTTTTTTAGATTCGCTTTGGGACAAACCACAACAGTAGAAAGTTAGAAATTTATATCCAGCCTCCCTTGTGTGCGGTCCGGAGGCGCTAATGGAATCCGGACCCGGTCCGGAATGTTAATCTGACCTCCATGCAGCATCAGGGGGGACTCCAGTTTTATATACAACTAGCTCTCAACCGCCATCCGGATCCCGGATTCATCTCACGTCTTTCCCATATATTCCTACCATTGATACTGCCCTTTTCATGTCACACTGTGGACCGATTAAAAGGGCGCAATTGTACAAATAATTAGCCGATCCATCGCATTATGGAACACCCTGTTGTTGAGCCAGGTGAAGGCCAGCAGTGTGAAGGTGAAGAATGAAGTTAACATTCCGACCCCTTCGGTTAATTAAGGGGTGGGTGGTATAGGAGGGGGGGTTGCCTTTTTTGATGGGACAATAGAGACCACCACCGGATTGGTGCGAAAGAGAGTGCAGCCCTTCTTGCATACCAATCGTTTTTGGAGGAGGGTAAAGAAGAAGGAGGAAAAATGGAGCCTATTACCAGGGGAAGAAGTAGAAGGTGACCATAACTCATCTTGAGCGGTTGAGAAGTGAAGAGAAGGAAAAAAATATATATATTTTCCTTTTAGGATCGCGCGTCAAGCCAGCGCCACCGCTTGACAGGCCACGGGAAATCACTGCCGGGGTTAACAAATTGTTGTTGGTTGCACCAAACCCTCTTAGGTTTATCCCACAGCACCCTTTGGACGCTGGATCAGGTGGGACTAATTGTCTCCCCCACCATCCATTTGTCGTAATTGAAAAGACTGCGAGCGCCCTTAAGGGACACAGGTGTTAAGTGGGACGTGTTTAATGGGGGGTCGCAACAATCCGGATTTCTCTTAAGAAATATTTTTCTCACAAAATCATCGGAAGATTTGAACGCCCGGATCGCAGTGAATCTCACCCTTTAAAATAAGTGAAGCATTTTTGGTGAATATTTGTGCGCGTGTGAATAAGGGGTATAGTGAGAATGTGTGGTATGGGGGCTCCAGCAGGGTTTGTGTGAGGGCAATGCATGGATGGCATCCCAGCAGGTTGCGGGTTCCCTGGAGGGATCCCAAGCCAGGTGCCAATCCCCGTGGCAGAGATATATGGACTTGATTAGGCTCCGTCACGCCTTGGCCTTGGAGGCCTCCGAAAGTAAAAAAAAGGTGATGCTGCCCTCCTCACACCAACACTAGCTTAAAAATATATACATACAAAACACTCATAAATACCGTTCAATTGGGGTGAGATTGTGCCAGGTGGGGTGAGATTGTGCCAGACTCAAAAAATGCACTTTTCCCGGAATCAGCGGCACTGTCAGCACTCTCAGTAGCCCTGAAGTGGGTTATACAGGGTGGTCCAAGTTCAAGTGTCGTTTTATAACGGCGATTAATAGAAGCGCTTAACGATGATGTAGCAGCGACGTGTAAAATTGCCCACTTCGATTGCGCCGAAGTGGAACATTTTACGCGTCGCTGCTACGTCATCGCTAAATCACTGCTATTAATCGCCGTTATAAAACGACACTTGAACTTGGACCACCCTGTATAGGCATTCGTGACATATACATACCAACACACTTTCCGTTTTATACCGTAGATTTTTTGCGGGTAAGTTACCCTGGCAGTATAATTACACCTTCCCCCTCGAGGTTAATTGTCCGTGTGGCACATTCTGGGTGGTCACCACCCCGTGACCTTCCCATGAACCGGCGAAGTGCGCCCCAAAGATCCTCCGATTGGACATGCCCAATGGATTTTTCCAACTCCCACGGACTATATGTCCGGAAGTTGGATCCCAGCTAGTGGACAAGTGGACAAGAGGAGCCCCGGAATATGCTTGGGTCTGTTGGCGACTCATTGTTATCGGCTCGGCGGGTAATCCTTCCGGGAAATAATCCTCCGCACCACCCCCCCATGGGTCCCACTTTTCCGGAAGCCCGATTTTCGGAGGGAGGAATTCCCAGCGACACGGAGGTTGACCACGTTGACCTCTCTATGTTCTCTCTAGAGCCGACAACAAGCATTATGCATGCAGTTGCTCCCAGCACTAGGTGCAATTAACTTTGCAAAAAAAAAGTGCGCATCATTTGTGCAAGTGCAACGAATTTTTTTTTTCTGTAGCTACTATAAAAAAATGCAATTTACACTTGTAGTTTGTACAAACAAAATTGAGAGTGATAAATTGAAGGGAGTCCCCCCCCTTTTTTTCGTATTACAGTCAGACAGTTCATTAAAAAGAGCTCACAGGGTGGTTTGTTCACTCCAGCAACAGGCAATGGACCAGCCTGTGGAGATCCCATTTTAATTTGTTTTTCACCCGTGTTAAGTCCCCACACACCCAACCAAACAGGCTTGTCTTTGTTACAACCGGAGATAAGAAACT
>KZ539449.1:0-11518 GCA_000934665.2 Catajapyx aquilonaris
CTCAACAATTGCTTCATTCCTATGCCCAGATTGGGGGGGTCAGGTGGTGAGGAGGAGGTTCAGCCTCAGCCGGATCAGATAGCACGATTGGATGCCTGGGGCACACCAGCCAGCCAGCTAGCCCAGGATGCACAATTACACTCGGCCAGAGAACTCGCTTTTTGTGCTCCTTTTTTTTTATATCTACACAGCCTCATTTTTGTTTCATTATGTGATCACCAAGTTCCCCCCCCNCCCAGGTTGTTAGGGAAGAGGTGTTATGTCTCTGTTGTGCTGGCTAGATACGAGTACAATCATGCAATTCCAACAATATTTGACCACAGCCACATTGTCACGACACTACGCATTCAAGTATTATGCGTACGCCTTCATCTCCAGCCCTGACAATAACCCCAACGGCCTTTTTTACCATTTGGAAAGTGTTACGTATAATATTATGAAATGACTATTATAGCAGCAGCAGCAGCAGAGAGAGAGAGAGAGAGAGAGAGAGAGAGAGAGAGGGAGGGAGGGAGGGAGGGAGAGAGAGAGAGAATCATAATACAGTAATCGAGACGGAGAAAGTGGCCACCACTTCACTAATAGCACATATTGTGTCAATGTCAGGGGGAGAGATACCAATTGGCTCTAGTTGTTGCCGATTCAGAATGTTTCGGCCTATAGCCTGGGGTCAATGCCAGAAACTGGCCAGAAATCAGCCTTAGTAGTATCCGCCCTTATGGGCCTATTGCGCCTGCGCCGACTAAAATAGGCCCGCCTCCAGTAGCACAATACTCATCTACGCAACCCACGTCATCGCTTGCAGTCGGATTCACGGTTGAAAATGGCCCGAGGAAAGCCCCAAGCACTATTTCAGACCGTAGTCATTCCTATTTTATACACATTACAGCCTACATTTCGCGGATCATCGTGTCTACTGCTCCAACATGCATCACATCGCGTGTCAACAGACGAAGACCACATTCAAAGGAAACGAAACCAATTCAAGACTTCGGGGGAAGAACGATCAAGGTCCACCTCAAGTGAAACTGAGATATTCCAATTTCAAATTTCCAACTTTCCCACTTTCCCACTTCGGAGTCTTCCATTGTGACCTAGGATCATTACTCCACAACCACCATATTCTACGCTAGCGAAACTATCTTCCGAGGTAACTCATTTTTGACAAAAAGTGGACCTTGATCGTTCTTCCCTCGAGGTCTTCAATTATTGTTAGACCACTATTACTCTAGCTGGATAATAAATGGTCGCATGATTCAGAGTTTTGTTTTGATTCTTCCCTTTGAAACAGCAAACTTGAAACATGCTTCAGGCAATCTAACGCTGGTGAATAAGCGTTACCCAATTCCTCCCACTGCACATGTTGTTGTGAAACACAATGTGATGATCCCCTGAGGAACTTGCTTGGTGGCAGGAAATGGGAACATCTTATGGATTGATTTACTCTGGACTATTCAATTTTACACCTCTCCTTATAGTGTGGAACTCTTGGCCCACGTGTCAGATTGAATTATTATTATTGTTGTTGTTGTTGTTGTTGTATTTTAAAGGCATATCCATAGAAAAGCACCTGTTATAATGCATCTTTGTAAATTTGATATTAATGGCTGTCCCTCAAAAATGAAAAAAAAACTGAATTTGAAAAAGAACTTTTTGTACTAGGTACATGCCAACATGACCCACTGTAAAATTACTGCTATCTTCAGAATATGACGCGATTAATTTTCAGCAACGATGATGATGATAACAATGACAACCGTGATAAGAGATTTAAAACCCTTGCGTCCATTTTTCTCTGAGAATGAATCCACACTTGTTCAGTCTAATGTCCCAATGCAGACAGATCATCATGGAATAGCACTAATCGCTCTTATTATGGGACCTGGCTCCGTGTATATATAAATACACAATAAGGGTTTATACCGGTTCCTTGTCTACAATTAACGGGTAAAACAAGGATATAAATTACCTAGATGTAGCCCTTAGGAGTTTTGAACGGTGCAGTTTGGGGGAGAATACTTTATTGCTTGGCAAAGGGCAGATTCTTTACAACCTATGCCAGAACTTGACACTGGCACTACTTACGGGGATGCCATATTTATGGTGTGATGCTTAATAATACCACCTAGGAAAAGTTGTTACTTTCCTCCTTTCCTCCACCCGCAAATCTAGGGACACAATTTTCATTTTATTCTTTTTCACTTCAACTACAGTTGAATCCGGATATAACAGACTTCAAGGGACCGAGGAAATCAGTCTGATATAACCGAGGTCTGTTGTAGCCAAATCGTCATTTTGGCAACGAATACACGAAGTTTTCTGCTTTCCACATGCCTATAATGCACACTACTACATACTGATTAATGAAGCTATCCACAAACATGTGAAATCAGCTCATCAGTAAATTAGGCAGGGCCAAATAAAAATCAGTCATTTTCTCCTGCGAAATACCAGAAAAGTATGACTTGGACCTTTTCGGCAAGTGTTAGATCAGTGACAGGTAGAAAAATCACCCCCGCTCCAGTGTGCAGTGATTTCCTTTCGTGGGAAAGGAAGTTGAGTAATCAAAAACAGCATATTTTCCCTTCCAGGGACGAAAGAAATGGTCTGTTATAGCCGGGGTGGGGCGCAAATGAGGCTGGTATTTCAGGAGTAAAAATACACAGGGCCGTATGCAAGTTTGCCGAGACCGACCTTTCCAGTCTGTTATAACCGAAAGTTCGTTATAGCCAAAGCTGTTATATCCGGATTCGATCAACTGCAATAAAATTATTGTTCCCCTGTTTCTGTAAAGTTGACAAGATATGCGCTCACATTCTTTCAATGAGCGTAATGACGAGCAGATGGGCAAGGTCTCACGTACAAAATTCGACTTTTGGCTATCTCCAAAACGGCCGGGAATTTTGCGATTATGAGGATTTTTGGCATCGGTGAAGCAGAGGCAAGAAATCCAACGGAACTTCGACCAGCGCTCTACGACCTCGGGGAGTGCGAAATCTTTTCCATCCTATATCCTCATCCTCCTCGGAGAGGGGCTTCATATATACAGTAAAACTTCTATAAGTCGAACTACCCTAAGTCGAAGTTCTCTATAAGTCGAAGAAAATTACGAGCTTGGTTGGTCACAATGTAAAATAATAGGAAATAAACTTCCCTAACTCGAATTTCTATAACTCGAAGTTCTCCATAACTCGAAGTGCAGGCAGGGCCTTACGATGGGATATCAAAGCATTTTCAGTCTCCCTAAGTCCAAGTTCATGTTGGCGGGTACGGAAAATTTTCTCATTTCCCAGCCGAAGGGTCGAGAGTAGGCCACATGTACAGAAACCTGACAGAAAGGCTTCAATATCCTGATCTCCATCTATCAGACGTACCGAAAGAAGTGTTTGACTCCATTGTGACAATTGAATCCTTGAATCTAAGAGGAGGCAAATGTCCATAACCGAGTTCGGGTGTGGATTTCCGTATGCAAGTTCTTCTCGCTGGCCTGTGGGTGTTCTGGTCGTTCTCCCGAATGGAAACCCAAACATTCCTCAATAACTTCTTAACTATGGTATGGTTCCCGATGAAAATTGACATACATGATACTTACCTTGTATCATGCCAAACAAGGTCTGACTAAAGAATATACCAAAAGTGGTCCCCTCCAGCATCCAAGATTTTTTTAATGCGAGTCTGCATATTGCCGAAGACGCCTGCAGATGCGGGAATGGCTCAATCTCCGGCCCGCCCGCCTGCTTGGCGAGAGGGCATCGCAAGGCAACGGGAACAGTCCAATTCGTTTTGGGGTATGATGGGCCTTACGGCGGCGAGTGGCGGGCGTCGATTGATGCCATCCCCGCCGCCTATCTGCAGGAGTCTTCGGCAATATGCAGACTCGGATTAAAAAATTCTTGGATGCTGGAGGGGACCACTTTTGGTATATTCTTTAGTCAGATCTTGTTTGGCATGATACAAGGTAAGTACATGTCAATTTTCATCGGGAACCATACCATAGTTAAGAAGTTATTGAGGAATGTTTGGGTTTCCATTCGGGAGAATCACCATGCATGAGCTATAGGATGATCCGACACGGAACACAAAAGATGCTTACACGAATTATGATTCTTTAGGTGATGATTTCCAGTAAGGAGAAGGCATTTGGTCATTTGTAGCCGTTCAAAGTCGACTGCTTACCCCTCCTCTTGTGGGACCAAAACAGCAATGGCCAATGGGTGCTTTTTCTGTCCCATATCAGCCATGTGCCTCAAAATTGCATCAAAATCCAGGGTCATCGAAAAATAACGTCATTTTTTAAAACCCTATAACTTGAAAACTTGTAGACATATCTACATGATTCAAGTTTTGACATGCTAAGAAATGTCTACATTTTGGTACTACCATAGTTTGTTTCGATATGAGCTCCGTTTGTCGCTTGTCAAATGTAAATATGGTGATCAGTGTCGTGCCTAACCCACTCGGTCATGATGGCGTTACTGTTGCAGTCCTAGCCCGTAGGCGCTGGAGATTCCGGATCTTTTCACCATGCATGTACAGTATCTCCACAGAAAAGTCAATCGGGTATGATCTGGGCTTCTGGGAAACTTCTCATTAAAGACTTGGCACACTGGGAGGCTGAACAAATGTAACTTTCTTACGGCAGGTTTGTTTCATGGATGAGGTGACTTTTTATGTGCATCATCAAGAACAATGTGTGTTGTGTTGAGATCCGTCATCTCCAGCACCTACGGGATAGGATGGAAACGGTAACTCCAGATATGATTGAGCGGGTTTGGCACGAGAACGAACACCGTCTTTTTTATCTACTGAGCAACAAATGAAGCTCACATCGAAACAAACTAAGATAAAACATTTCAAAACTTATATCAGTCTACATGTCTACAAGTTTTCCAGTTACAGGTTGTTTTTAGGGGGGGGGGGCATTCTTTTTTGATGACCCTGTATCAACTTTGGGCATACATAATACGCAAAGTACTGTATATCAATGTTTGGCAGTGTAATGGGGGTTATGCTGAGGCTCAGGGATGTTTTAGCTGTCAGAAATTTAGGCCGAAAAACCGTGCCTAGACGCCATGTATAGAGGGAGACTGGGCAATGATAGCATATAGTGACGCCATGTTTTGTCTTGCCAAGAATGAATTGACATGTATGTAAGCCATGTGTCTCTCATGGTGGACCATCTTGTATGTATCTCTATTGTACCATTTCCACTTCGTGGTGAGACGGGCATAAGAGCTTGCGAGAAGTGGTATTTGAGAGAAAATTAGAGACATTATAGCGTGAGAGAGAAGACAACTGACGAACGGGGTTCGAGAATGGGCTTCTCATTCTCCCTCATGCAACGACAGATTCTCGCAAGCTTGTGAACGCACCTTACGGACTTATCACCATCCACCCTAGCTGCCTCAACCACGGCATGCGTTTTCTTGCTCTCAAATCGGAAATGTATAAACCGATGATCATATTGCACGGAGCATAAGCATTGTATCGTGGTTGTAGATCAGTTACGCCAGCATTAAGCCAAAACTTGGCAAAACCTGGACCACAATCAGTGGATCCGACCCTAGTAACATATTTCCTCTTAACCTTCTTCACTTTCCTTGTCTGAATATGACAGCCATGGAAAACTCTCACAAAGAAGCACTACAAAATGAATATCACTGCTGAAGCTATTCGGTTCTGGATGTGTGTCATGCCGAGTTTGAAAATATTCGGCCCACGTATACTTTTCTGCAAGCGTCGGACAGGTGCTGAGCTAAAATGGTAGAGAAGTTTACATATCGACAAAAATTGTCAGCCGAGTGGAAAGTAATATTTGACAGCCAAAGTTCTACATACCGCAAGTTGCAATTCTTTTCCTTCTAAAATAGTGCACCGTTTTCAGAATCGTGTATCGGAAATACTATGCACTGTATTTAAGCTTCCTTTATAATTATTGCATACCATAGTCCATTTCAAGCTTGACATGAGTTACAGATCGCTCGATTTTACACAAATATTTTATGCAATAAGACAGAAATTAGTACATGCTTTCTCTTAGAAAGATATTCCCCATGTTAGCCAGGTGGGTGTATACATAGGCAAAATACTCGCATTATTGCATTTCAACGCTTAAAATGTCAAAAGTGTATATTGTCTTTGGTGTAATAAAATATTCACGACCAAGGCCAGCGCACTTTTGGGAAACAATAGGTTATGTTTGCAAAAAAAAAAGCATGCATATTATAGGTATAGAGGGATAAAGTACACTTTGGGAATGTCTCTTGAGAACAATCACTCAGAGGAGCCAGCCCTATTACTGTACTAAATGTGACTATTTCACAACGTGCCACATATTTTCTGTGATTGCAAAAAACGAGTGATGTAAGGATCTCTTCTGATTCCTAGACGATTAGAGTAAAAAAGAGGCTAGCTTTTGATTTGAATTAGACGTAACTTGAATATGCTCACGAACATAATAGGTATTGCAGGCCTATAGTGTTTCTTTTTTTGGGCAGCCCGATGGAGCTCAATTCGTTTCAAATACAATTTGAGAAATTCCCATCACTTATAAGGCGAGCAGCAGCAATTACCCTATTAAAGTAATTCATTAAACTGATCGGATCACTAGTTATTTCCCACGCACCTCTCCATTGAAGACCATATTATATATATGTTTTGAAATCCTCCCGCTAAGTGAAAAATCATAAGCATTATTTACATGTCAGCCTTAATTACGGTTGGGAAGGGGAACTTGTATAATGGCTTTATTTATGATGCTAGCGTAGGTGGAAATGTACAGGTACGAATTATTCTTTATTGTTTGATTTTTTAAATCCCCATTGCCGCCATTGGAACCCCCTGAGCACACAATCATATCCGATGACCCCGTGAAGGGACTGGCTGATTCCACGTCCCCAAATCGCTAAATATCATAGTTGGAGGTGTTCGTGAAGACATCTGTCTTGTCCTCCAATAGTTCCTTCTTTTTTGAGTCAGAAGTTGGTAAAAGAGTCACAGCAATGCTCTCAGGGAGAGGAAGAGCACGGCAGCCAACTGACGGACACAACATGTGCGTGAAAAATGAAAGGAGAAGATTTATTTTCCTTCCCCTCCCTATCCTTACAATAATAATCTAGGCCGGAAAAGAGTAGCTTCATCACAACGCAAGCCTATAGGAAATTGGACTGACTCATTATCATCTAGAAGCATCAGGGAGCGTGAAATTTATGGCAGATCAAAATAGATATCAAAGGAGCAGAAAGGTACAAAGTGGAAGGAGGTGGGTGGGTAGGTGAGGAGAAGGCGGGATTGTTGCCATGCCAAAAACCCACATGTTGCTGCATTATTAATTTGGAACCTTGGCTGCCTGACTCACTCACTCATTCTTGCCCGTTCTTCAATATATTCATTACACAGGCCTGCAATCAAAAGACCTCATGGAAACTAATAGCCGATTCTGATAGATGTCTGCTGGGTGCTGATTTCAGGAAAAGTACTTCTAAAGTTCCATCACCCACCAATTTTCCACAAACTCGCATTTTTATTTCCCTAGCCATAGATCCACTGTCTTAAGCTTCTAAGGGAACTGATGGGTATTCAGTCACAACTAATGGTTCTATAGTACCATCATTAGGATAATTCAGGAACCAGTTTGTCAGAAAATGAGGTCTGTGATGACTTGTCTTACTCCTTTTTGTTTCTCCCCTTTTCACACTGCATACTCTTTACTCTGTGTTTCTCGTAGGGCTGTGCGATATCCGAAATTGCATATCGACTTTCGATACTCAAAAAATATCGCATCGAAGTCGATATATCGAAAATCGAAAAACCGACATCGCAAAATATCGCAAACCGACATCGCGATATTCGATACATCGCACATGCCAAGCGTCGGATATCGCAACTTCGATATTAGGAAAATATCGCATCGACACTCGATGTATCGAAATATCGCACAGCCCTAGTTTCTCGAGGTGTCATATCTTAATGAGTTTTTCTCCTTAGTAATTGAGTTTACTTTTGGTTTTATTATGTCAAGTGAACTAAATGGCTTCAAGGGGGTCTATTGAATCATATGATTCCTTTTGTTACATACATATATGGGGAATTAGTAGTAAATAAATACGAAAAAATATGACTATGATGAACGTGTCATGCACATTTAGGAGTACAACTTGTACCACCAGGATAAGACACAGGCTGCACATAAAGTGTCATCATACTGGTGTATAAGACCTCCGAAAGGGGTCAAAAGGCGAGAAAAAAATCTTTCCCATTTGGAGTTCCCATGATCTGCAGGGAACCCTGAAAGCACAGTAATGATGACTGACACTTTTGTTCGTGTAGCTTACACTGATTCCATCGTAATAATAAAGATGGCATTCCTATCAGAACCTCCCGTCGGCAATAATCCATGTTCCTCTTGGCCCATGAACACCTGTACCTACACCTACAGAGAAAGTAAAAGACATGGCCAAAGACTCTGAAGAATATCATACTTATTACGACGACTTTTACGGGAAATTAGCCTTCAGTCTCATCAAATATATTGTAATACAAGGATCGTGGATTGACAATACGCAGTGATCTCAAGTTTTTCCATGCTTTTTGGACAACAAATGCATTTAATGAAGGAAAAAACTTGAACAGAATACATACCATATCTTCATATCAAGTTTGTGGAAAATCCTTGGGTGATGGAGAAAAACGGAGGACATATTATTTTGAAATCAGCACACCAAATATCATTAGAATTAGTCAAAATCTTGCAAGAAATTTTTAATGACCCTAATTTTGCAGGCCTGTGTTATCATTGTCTCTCATGTAGGATATTAGCCAAAATAATGCTTCATGATTTCCATTTCATTCTGTCTTGTTCAGTTTGCTGAAGAAAATCAGGGAAAATACCGAGCAATGCTAATCTGACGGTGTTTACCGATGATCGTCTCATGAGAAATACACTTTGTCGCGTCATCAGGCTCAATCATGAGTGTGCCTAATGGTAACAAGGTGTACACTTGATGGTAGAACTCGGCAGATGTGGACAATGAGGAGGACGCTCGATGAAATAACCCGATCTACTAAATCAACTACAATCTTTACCAACCTGTCTCAAAATGGCATACTGCACCCTGAGAATTGATAGGGAATTCGTTTAGAATCAACCTTCCCAAGGGGTTGAGTGTAAAATCCAAGCTCCCCTATATAGCTTTCACTTCAGATACCATTTCCATCTCGTCAGATCAATCAGATCTCATCATCACAAGGATTTTCTTCCAAATCTAATTATCGGGCACCTACGCACATGACTGTATAAGTTACGCAGCATACGCATAAAAACAAACACGTGCACCCGCCACGCCAGCTCTATTCCACGGAGGTAACTTACCCAATGGATCACCGTGGCAACGTACTGTATACAGGGTGTTCATGAAAAACACCGACAAACCTATATCACCCCCGACCTAGGGACCAGACGATCACATTATGTAGATGAGTGATTATTCCTGGGCCGCCTCATTACCGCGCAAATTGCCTTCAAACAGGTAGTATAAAATATCCTGGAAGTTAGGCCACCCAACGAACCCTTCCCCAGTCAGAAGGCTCTGGAAGGTCTGGGGGCCGGACTTTGTTGGTTTGTTGCCCACAGGTGGTAAGGCCTCTATGGCTAGTTACACCTGTAAATTCTATTTAAAAGTCAGAAGGAGCGATTAGGCAAATATCGCTAATCAGCAACGAGTCAATTATCTCAGTAATGAGGCGGTGTAGACATAATGACTCCTCTACATAAAATGACCCTCACGTTACCATTGGCCACTGGTATCAGTTTGTCGGTGTTTTTCATGAACACCCTGTATACAGAAGTAAACAAGCTACCCATCCAGGCTGACCGACCGGTCTAGGGGTCTAAGTCAACTAGCCGCATAAGCAACCTGTACGTATGATACATAGGTACTATCGGGTTCAAATACTCTTGGTCACTTTATCCTGGTCTTGAAGGAACCCGTCACACACACTCACCTCCTTAACGTGGGGTCTGTACGAATGGTTGCTTCAAGACCAGGATAAAGTGGCCAAAAGTATTTGAACCCGATAGACATTAGGCATGAAAGACAGACACAGACTCACTGTAAAACCGATCGGTGCAAAAGTGGGGGGTTCAACTGAAACGGGTCGCATTCCTGGAGCCAGATGGAAGGAAGCAGGCTGCACAAAACCTTCGGTCAAACAAATCAAACAAGTGAATGAAACCAGCAATCGCCAGTATTTTTACCGACAGACTACCTACTGCTGCTAGCCAACTTATGAAATGCCCGTAGTGGTTAGCGATTTTTCGCACTAAACTGCTCGTTGTTAATTAGTCACATTTGCAGTTTTTAAGTGGTCGTGGTTTATGAATCGATGGTTATCAAAAGTATTAGCTCTAGTCCCAATCAATCATCAATCATCCATTCAAGCTGTGAATAGTATTAATTTCCGATCGGGGGCCGTATTATTTTCTTCTTGTATGTTATATATGTACTCCAGTTCTGAATTCAACAACATGTTGAAATGAAATTTGGGCAAATTTTCTCAAATAATAACCAAACCGTTCTCGGTCTGAATTCACCCGTGGTTTGGTTTCAGGAGTTGACTGTTACATCCTGGGGGTTCAGTCAGCGCCATCCAAACATGAATTGAAGGATAATTATATTTGATACCCACACCACAACACTGCAAATGGCTCACCATAAAAGGCAATAATTGTACTTTTACAGTGCAAGGCGTAAAACCTTGACACTTTTAGATGGCTCCGATTGAAACGTAACATGACTTTTTTACACCCTAGTAGAGAAGACCTTCCCACCTCGACTTGTGTGCTTATAGGCTGCATACTAGCATGTTCAAAATAGCCATCTGACGAGCTTTCCAAGTGGCACCACTGCGCGCAAAGGGATGGATAGTATCGATACTGGTATCGAATGAAAAGGACATGGTTAGTTTCTTGGAGGAAAAAATCTCCTTTTCGTCAAGAATGCCGCAATATTCCTCAGTGCTGGGGTGTAGTCTCAACAGCTTTCTTGGGATAAAGACCTGAATATGAAATAACGAGTGATTTTTCTAAGTAAGCAGGACCAGAAAGGATAGATTTTCCTGTGAGCCGCGGTAATTTGTATTGGATGTTTTTGCTAATAAGGGGCCATCCATAAATCACGTGACACTTGTTTGGGGCCATTTTCGACACCCCCCCCCCTCCCCCCCTTGTCACGTGATATTTTTTGTTCCTATTGAGACTGCATTCGTAGGCCTACTTGACAATGCTATATTGCAAGACATATAAACGGCGGTATTGTAAGGGAGGGGAGGGGGGGATGTACTGATTCATTGCAATTACATATTACCGTATAATTTTTTGTAGATTACAATTATTTTATATCAATATAACTTAACCAAAACTAGATCTCCCCCTGGGGGTCCAAATGCACTCCGCATCCCTTCCAGGAACGAGACCAGTGGTTCCCAACCTGGGGGGCGTGAGAGGATTTCAGGGGGGGGG
>KZ539449.1:11783-21808 GCA_000934665.2 Catajapyx aquilonaris
GGGGGGGGGGGGGGGGGTTGAGTGTTTGGTGAAAACGAAAAGGGGGGCGTCATGACGAAAAAGGTTGGTAACCACTGAACTAGACTATAAAAGAACCATGTACACCGCAACAAAGATCATATGTTGGCCTTTGCATGGCTTTTATCTTATAGGCCTAGAGGTAGATTTGAAATACGAAAACTCGCGCGGTGTTTAATATATTAAATTTGCTATCATTGATCGCTCTCTCTGTAGCCCAGGCGACCCAAGAGGCAGTGCTGGCATTGAATTTTAATACAGTAAAGTCGAATATCCCTAAATCGAAGCTCTCTATAAGTCGAAGAAAATGACGAGCTTGGTTGCTCCCAATGTAAAAGAATAGGAAATAAACTTCCCTAACTCGAATTTCTATAACTCGAAGTTCTCCATAACTCGAAGTGCAGGCAGGGCCTTACGATGGCATATCAATGCATTTTCAGTCTCCCTAAGTCCAAGTTCATGTTGGCGAGTACGGAAAATTGTCTCATTTCCCAGCCGAAGGGTCCGGAGCCAATTCTATCCCCCCCATTGTCAATGGCAATCATTGATAAATTAATACAATTTCTCATTTACATGCATATTTTTCCAGAGATTATTATAATAATTTTATTAAAATATAGTTTGTGACCCTCCTTCACGATCAAAAATATCATGTTCACGACCCACAGCTTGTCTCAATGCTATAACGTATCCTACACGGGATAAATTACAGCTGAAATTTATTTAAAACCTCAATTAATTCTGGCGAGAATTCAGGCCTTGCCCAACTCATGAAGTCACAACTATCAAATATGCAGCAGCGAGTTCATAATATGTATGCTTCATAATATGCTCTGTAACTTCCAATTTAGGCTCATCTGTGATCTATCATGTGGTTTTCCAACACCTCTTGCATAATTTCTTCAGTACCGGTATATTTTATATCCCAAGGAAAGATTTCCCTCACGATATGTCATTTGGTTGTCATCTGCCCACGCAAAGTGCGCCCCAAAAGCTCGCCTCCACTTATTTTCCGCCATTTTGCCCTTATGACGTACCCCAGGTTGCAGAGCTAGTTGCAGCATTTTTTGGGTTGCCGCAACTTCCTATTCTCTCTGTGTATTTCAGGTTGCGAACCGGGTTTCACAACCAAGTTGCCTCCTCTGAACGCCCCTTAAACCACACACATTGTTCTTGATGATGCACATAAAAAGTCGCCTCATCCATGAAACAAACCTGCTGTAGGAAAGCTTCATTTGTTCAGTCTCCCAATGTGCCAAGTCCTGAATGAGAAGTTTCCCCATGTCTATTGTCCTCCCAGAAGCCCAGAGCTTACCCCGATCGACATTTTTAGGGGAGATACGTGTATGGTGAAAACTGAAAAGATCCGGCATGTGCCCAGCCCCTACGGGATAGAATCACAACGGTAACGCCAGACATGCCTGAGAGGATTAGGCACGATACCAATTACGGTATTTACATTTGCTGAGCGACAAATGGAGCTCATATCGAAACAAACTAAGATGATACCAGAACTTCAGACAGTTCTGATTATCTGAAAACTTAAATCATTAAGATATATTTACAAGTTTTCGAGTTATATGGTTTTTAAAATGGGACATTCATTTTTGATGACCCTGTATACGTTGTCTGGGTATTAACAACGTGGAATTGAAAGCTGAGGATAACTTTTTTGCATTTGAAATAGTCACAAACGGTGCTAGGAACCTGGCTATTAGTACTAGCCTCTCTAATATACTCAAATAGTGAATAAACTATTAGAGATCTGCATCCGGATCTTGTGGCTGAAAACATCGACAAGGTCTTTTTACTCACCATGCTGTAATATTAGTTGTAGCCGACATGCATCTGCTGGTAGGGCTTCCTATTTTGGAACTATCATATTAGTGTACGTGCCGATGACTGGAATACCTTAAAAATATGCATCTTGGGGAGGTCGTCCATTTGGAATCGTTCGCAATGTTAGTCACTCTCTAACCAGTCAAAAAAAGTCTCGACTTGAAATACGTTCAGAGCCCTCTCAGACATGAGCACGTTTGCATTATGCAATTAAGATGTGTAGGCAAATGATGTTGTCGCTTTTGACAGCTGTCATTATGTGACTAAATCATTCACTCATTGTTTCCCACGCCTGCTCTTTTCTAGTGCAATTTCTGTTATTATATTATTCAAGTTGGCGGAACGGTTGTTAGCGTGCGTAATGAAAGGTAGGTTACATGTAGTCGCCAGATATTCCTTCGCTGTATCCGCGGATACAGCAGTACTGCTTCCCCCTACTTATCACACTGCTGGTAGACGTCACATTATTACTGCCATCAATTTGGAATCTACGAGTATATTGTAGCAACAGTATGATTTCTAACACACAATTTGGCAAAAACTTGTCCAAGAAATTAGAAACTATTGCAGACATTTCATAATTAGAAAATTCGGTGTGTGCGTGCAATAAACCAGCTACTACAAGTGTTAAAAGTAATCCATACCACTTATCTGGTTATTGTATGCGCAAATTCAATTTCACAAAATCTACAAGTTCTTCCTTCCAGGCCATCCAGGGCATACACCGCACACCGCACCCTCACCCAGGAATTCTCCCAGGACCAGGGATGGAAAAAGTACCGCTTCCTTCCAAGAAGCGCTTCTTTTTTCCATGTGCAGGGATAGAAAAAGAACCGCTTACCGCCCAAAGAAGCGGTTCTTTTTCCATCCCTGCCCAGGACACTTCTTTCTGCCGGCCAGTCTATCGGTATTGTAGACCAAGTGTTCCATTTTAAGGAAAGAATCTAGAGCCTGCACTGTACTTGGTCATGTAATGAACGCGACATCATCGATTATAAAATATCGATATAAGGATATACGTATTATAGGCGATGCCATTCACAACTATTGGAACTAAATGGTGGTTCAAGTGTGTCGTCAAGCATCGATTAAAGACAATACTTGAAATCAAAAACCGATAGGGCCTATATCGCGAATAGAGCAGCCAGGTTTTTTTCTCTGTCAGAGCGTTCTACTGCGTATTATGCATTACACTGGTCTAATTTGGTGCATAATTATTGAGAGATGATATGCTGCTCCTGAAGTGGAGTTGACGCAACACAGATCAGAAATGAAGATGGCAAATGCTGAGGTGTGAGCGGCCGCATGTTGCACCATTCTGGTCCATGGTGCTGATGAAGGGAAAGGAGCGGGAGGGAGGGAGGGAGGGAGGGAGGGAGGGCTGAAGGTATACTTCGGAAACGAAAAATGGTTCTAGTGGCGGAAGCGGTGGAAGGAGGGCGAGAAACAGGGAGGATACTTCCCCAGATGAGACAACTAACTCCACGCCGCTATACTGTATTCTTCCAATCATTCGCATCTATAGGCAGGCATTGTCCTTGCCTGAATCCTGCACTTCTTCCATCATTATTTTGTTATTCACAACTTTGTCTCTTTTTCTTTTGTCCTTCAAAGCGAGGTAGATAACGAACAATAATAATAATAATAATAATAATAATAATAATAATAATAATAATAATAATAATAATAATAATAATAATAATAATAATAATAATAATATTGGATGAATGACTTGGATTGCCCACCAACCGAACCACCTGTTCCAAATGAATCGCTGCGTTGCGTTGTGCCGAATATTGCCTATAGAAATGGACTTGGACTCGTGCAACTTTTGAAACGTGGCGTTTATCTCTTGGCTTCTCTGAGCACCCACCCTTCGGGTCTGGATTATGTCCATAGATTAAAGCTAGGGGTCTGGGGCGTACTGCCGGCTGGGACTCCAGTTCGGCTGGCTAAGGTGGGAACGCACAGGCCGACCCAAGCCCGATTACCACTTTGCTTTGAGTGCCGGACACTTGACTAAGCGCATCTAACACTTGGCATGTCAACTTGAATGCTACGAGGCCCACACTTGGCAAGATCTTTCCAGCACCCGACTAGCTTAGGCGACAATCATCTTTGTCTGCGGAGAAATAATATTACCTTGTCCACACCGTTCATCCGCTTACAAAATATCGCAAGATTTGCCCGCAGTTCCAAGTGCGAATAATCTGGAAGATGGTCGACCATAAGTTATAGATTGTATCAAAGATATACCGATATATCACTGAGCTCACAACCGTATGTGTGGAAAATATCGCTGAAAATGCACCATCCAAGAGTGGCAAACAATCATGCTACGGTACCGTGGAAAGCTCATGGTGTATGCAACATTCGGATTTGAAAGAGGTGATAGAAACGAGTTGAAACCAGCGTCCGTATTGAACGAAAGAGATGTATCCTAATTTCCGAAGAACAATATACGTGTGGTCCTGGTTTTGAAATGGCAATGCCACCACAGCAAAGTACACTATCCGGCCGGAATCAGGTTTAAAAATCCGTAATGGAAGAGCCGTAACATTGGCTCTGGTGGCCACAGGCTGATAATCCAATCCACCCTGAAAGTAGCACTTCTGGGTATCATGGCAGATTCCGAATGGGTTCCTGTCAAGTTTCCAGAAGTATCCGATACGAAAGACCGTCCTATTTATCCAGCTCTATAGAAAAACGGAGCATTTGGCTGGCCGCGGACCTTATTTCGCTTTCAATGCTTGCACTGCAAACGCGTTTACCGAGGCGTTTACGCTACGGGGCTCGACTCTACTGCGATCATCAAGGGCGCGTTTCACCCCGTTTATCAATACACTTGGTTCAAGCCTTGTCAATCTCTTACGCCTGATTGCACCAACCAAATTACCCATTCGATAGCTTCTAACCGATCGTTAGGACACCTCCTTCCTAGCGATCCATTAGGAGCTAGCTATCGGACCGGTCATTTCGGTTGGTGCAATCGGGATTACCTCGGCAGAGAATATTTCACATTTAGAACGTTTATGTTCCGAACACTCATGTGTGCGACCACTCGTGTTTATGAAATGCCCTCTACACTGTACTGTACATTGTCCGGTCGCAACGTGGCAACAGGTCAACGGGACTGACGGCGCACAGTGGCCAATATCAGAAAAAACACCAAAGAAAATCATTATACTTCCTCAACTAAACCGTACAAGTACCGGTACGTAGAAAACACTTCTCCCCATGTTTTCGTGGCTGCTGATTTCGATTTTTAGGTTATTTTGAAGCTATACCTACAGGGTATACTAAAACGTACTATGGAATCTATTATTATTATTATTATTATTATTTATTTGTGTACCCAGTTAGGCAAATGCCCATACATGGGGGGCTCCCCCAGATCTTCATTTTACAAAAAAAAAAAATTCGCTACAGCTTGACCTTGGGTCCCCTTTATGTACAGCTTAAAAATGCAAAGTACATGGTAGCTGCAAAGGGGGGTGGTGAAGAGGGGGGGGAGACATAAGTTTGTATTGCTTATTTATACTATATACATTTATATCAAGATGTCACAAAACCGCAGTTTAAAGATTACCGATTTAAAGAATGCCCCTATTATCCGTTGGTTGCAAGGGTGCAAGTTAAGCAATAGTATGTGTGCTTTATCTGGAGGTAGTTTTGGAATGTCTACTATGGAATCTACGAACGTGTATAATAAGCATTACAAGTAGGTGAAAATAACATTTCCCGATGTTTTCGCGGTCCTAATTTTCATTTTTTAAGGTTATTTTGTACCATAAAAATACCATCGAATTCGAGAACTTGTGGAATCTACATTATAAGTACGGATAAGTGAAAATAATATTTTACCGTATGTTGGTGGACAATGATTTTGATTTTTAGGCTACTCTGAACCCAGACCAAGAGCCTGTATCAAAAACACCGTCAAATTTGAGACGCCTTGGAATGAATAGTACCGTATAACACGATATAATTTAATAATAGGCCTATATGTATAGGTGAAAGTAATGTTTCCCCAGTTTTTACTGTCGCTGATTTAAATTTTGAGGAAACTTCCAACCAAGACCAACAAATTGTATCACATACACAATAAACACTCCAAAAGTAACAGAAAATAATACCTATACAAAATACGCTGTTCAGACATTCAGCATTCTTCTGATTCATCGGATCGCGCCTGCTTTTGACATGATTGCATAATGATAAAAACTAAATGTTTAGGAAAATAAGTACTTGGTCTCACAGCGCATGGATTTGGGACTGTTAACAGAATATCTGTAATGGGTATTTGTTTCTTGGAAATATGAGAAATTTCAACTGGTAACATTCCGCATATGTTCAATTAGGCATACATAACGGAGGCAGTACGAGTCAGTGATGAAATTGGATTTAAGTTGACCTGAGGATAATAGGGAAACTATCCAAGTAAGTATCAGCTGCAACGATCCGCAACTTAAGGAAATATTCTACGATATTCACTTTCAGGGGCCTCTTAGTATTGTTATTAAGGTGCGACCCCACTTCACTCTGCTACCTTGGGACATAAATTATTAGTCCCAAAGGAACCCTGTGGTTTGATGCATAAAATACCGCAGAAAATCGCGATGCGTTAAGGAGAATTCACATATCTCACCTCATCTCACATATCCGTACTTATAATGTGGATTCCATATGTTCTTGAATTCGATGGTCTTTTATGGTACACCCAGTATGTCCTGGTACAAAATAACCTAAAAAATGAAAATTAGGACCGCGAAAACATCGGTAAATGTTATTTTCACCTTCTTGTAATGCTCATTATACACGTTCGTAGATTCCATAGTGAGTATTTAGTGCACCCTGTAGGTATAGCTTCAAAATAACCTAAAAATCGAAATCAGCGACCGTAAAAACAGGGGAAGCATCAGTTTCACCTACTTGTACCGCTTATTCTGCAGATTATTATTAAATTCTATATCCTGTTTTTGGTACACCGTGTAGGTCTTGGTTTGATAAGAGCCTCAAAATATGAAGCAGTGACCGCAAAACGTAGGGTAACATTAGTAACCTATTTTTTCCGCTTATTCTACAGGATGATTCTTAAATTCGAGCGTGTTTTTTGGTACACCCTGTAGGTCTATGTTCAAAATGACATAAAAATCGAAATCGGCAACCCTGAAAACATGGGGAGACATGTATTTTACGTACTTCAATTAGGTTTAGGAGCTATCATTTTCTTTCTTTCTTTTTCTGATATTGGCCACTGTGCGGTGCGGCGCGGAGAGTGTCGACTTTCCCTCTCCCGTTTCAAATCTGCTTCTTCACAGGGTGAACCCTCTCATATTGTAAACGTCATGATGAGTCAAATTCGCGGTAGGGCATGCAAGAACCAGGCTTCAAACTGAACATATTAAACCTTTTGTAAGGGTCCCAACTCATTGCACCAAATGCGACTGATGTAACGCAAATACATCACTAATAATATTGTTGGGGTCGACAATCTTGGACATGTGACTGAGCATGTGACCAATGGAATATCACATGTTTTTCTGGTGACATTTTTTGAGGAAAGCTAAGGCATACTCCCCTCGCGTTTCTCTTCGGTACAGTATACAGGGCGAAGGAATTTTCGCACCAAATCGCCAGGTAGACTGCTAGTACCCGCAAAACTAATATAGGGACGTGCCAGTAGTTTTGGGCGCTGTTGCGTAGTTAATGCGTACGGCGCCGTCAAAGAGTTTCGTTACGTCACATCCGCTCCTCCGGTTTCAAAGAAGCAAAAGTCAGCTGGAGAGCCTCCGAATAATCCGTCCTTGGGCCAGTAACTCATCTTCCATGTGCAATAAGTGATCAAATCCTGTCAGTGTAAGAATCCAGGTGCGACACCCATGCACTTTGTCGTTGTTTACCTCATACGTCACCATCTGGCACTCTACACCTTAACGGCACCGTACGCATTAACTACGCAACGGTGCCCAAAACTACTTGCACATCTCTATATTAGTTTTGCGAGTACTATCAGTCTACCTGGCGATTGGGCGCGAAAATTCCTTCACCCTGTATCTTTATTGGGTTTTGACCACTGTTACTAACCGAAAAAAATATCAAAAAAAGACCTAATTTTCAGCCATTTCCAAAATTGCGCGGTTTTCCCCCCACCCCATGGTATTGCGCAATATGGACGAAACTTGATATGCAGCGTTATGGGATAGGTGTATAGCGTCATTTTTTCCACCAAAATCCGAGATGGTCTATAGATGGGTCGGTGAACGAACGCAAGCAGATGGCCAATTTTATGACAGGTCGGAATACAGTTTGTAATGTAATTCCTGTAATAAAATTGGGCACCCGCTTGCGTTCGTTCACCGACCCATCTATAGCAACATTTCGGCCCACTTGATTCGGAATGACCCCTATATTTCGAGAAATTTGGTTTTTTAACTGCCGCGAGGTCAAAAACAAAGTTCAGAGAGAATGAGAGGTCATTATGAGTTACGAGCGTCCTAAATAATACGAAAATGGCGATGAATTCCCATGGCAGAGAAACAAACTTCAAACGAAATATCTTCTCAACGTGAAAGTTTTTAAAAATGTCGACTGACGATAATTCACCCTGTACTTCTTACGAATTTCCACAAGGCACCGGTTCTTTTGTTAGGGCTGGAATTTTTAAAATTGCATTCATAAAAATTGTTACAAAATAGTCATAAAAATAAGTAGTGCTGCATAAGGGACGCGGAACCTTTATTAGTAATATTATACTGTATAAGCGTTTAAAAAAATGCACCGTCATATTTGACGAAGGCACCTGCTATACTTGAACGCAGAGTGGACCATTGAATAACGACATATACCTCTATCAAGAAAGGGATGATTACACTAGTCCAGTCCTATGTGCATGTTATTCTCAACCGAACCCCGTCTGGTTCTGCATAGGAGATAGAAGCGATTCCTGTTCATGTGTTCTTCCAACACATTGTTGGGGTGTACAGCATGACACAGTTCATTAAGCGACGTTTGGGTCCGGTAGTATCAACGCAATTTTCGGAAATTCTCTGCTTATGCACAGGTATTCACAATGTAGCTCTACTGTTCGAAATAACGGGAAATTTTATCCTTATAATTTGAGACCGTATAAGCAGTCCATTTCATGGAGAGTCATTCACTCTTCCTCTTCCCACACTACGTGCAGCATAATATTATACACAGGTGTGCAATGGCAAGTTCCCATCCTGATGTTTCATGAGCCTTCATGAGCACAGTAGGCCCACATAAGCCAGGACTTCATTGGGAGTGAATGTCCAAAAAGTGCGAGGTGCCGCGCGCCTAAACCTTAACAGCCAATCGACTCACTTGTCAGTTACGGGCACCTGTACTGCATGACAATGTACCATTTTAACTAGTTGATCATATGCTCAAATCGCCTACTTTCCCCTCAAAACAAGCGCGGGTTATTCGAACCAAATTTAAAATAAATAAATAAATAAATAAATAAATAAATAAATAAAATCGCCTACTACGGTATCTCCAGTTACACGGGAACTGAACTCGTAGCTCCTCCAGCGACATTATATTAGGCTGGTGGAGATGCTCGAGTACAGACGGGTTATTATTCTATAATTATCCTGGAATGAGTGGCAACAGAGAGCCCAGGCACCCTACCATATCCTGTTGAATTGGACTATCGGTATGCCGTCCACTATCAGGTGCACACCTGATGACGAGAAAGGCTGAGAGATAACCGTCTTCAGGTGGCTGTGGCGAAACCTCGGCCGTGACAGCTGACGGAGACCAATGTGGTCTTTTCCCACCCAGAAAAATAACGTAGGAAGGAGGGGACCTCCTGTGACCAATATCTGGAAAGAATCATGCCTGCCCTTTCCTTTCACAGTGGGAAGGAGGAGGACAAACCCGAATCGAGCAAGCCGGACTCAATGACAATAATGCACTCTAGCTAGACCTGGGGTCGACAGCTTGACCCAATCGGGCCAGGAGTGGGAAGCACGTGCGCTAAACCCTTTGATAATAATAAGGGTGCATTTACCGGTCATATTTCAGGAGTGCACATATGATTTGGCAAATGATTGGATCGGACGGGACCAACCCGGGAAAAAAGAATGAGGTGACCGGCCGGTGTAGAGACAGGTGGGCGACGGAAAGCATGGGAGAGAGGG
>JYFJ02005979.1:0-21775 GCA_000934665.2 Catajapyx aquilonaris
GCGCCCCACTGGCGGCGGAGGATGGAACTAAATCGCACGGACAGCTTTCGGGGCAGCCGCTAGAGGGGAGTTTCCAGTCCATCTCTTTTCGTCCGTGGTTTGAACCTTCGAACCAGTTAGGATCAGCCAATTGGAGGCCAGTATGACCGAAAGGGTTTAAATCTCCGTCGGTAAAGCCGGTCATGGCAATGTAACTGCCATACTATTAATTTTAAGTGCATTTTTAATTGATTATTAAATTATAACTAATTTAAATCATATTCTACGCCTGCTTTGATATTTTGAAGCAATTTAAATGGAATAAAACTATAAAAGGTTGAGAGTCGTGGATGGTCGGTTGGGAGCAGTAAACACCGACAGAGCGGACAAAATGGCGGACGGGTTGGCTTGGTTCATGGCTTGGTTGGATTAGACCTCGACTGATAAGCCTTCCGGATCCTGTAGGGATGATTCTCGTGGACCAAGCGGTCCAGGAGAAGGAGGAGGGAAGCTGTGGGGTCCTGCAGGATCGCCAAGAAAAAAAGGTTCGACTACAAACTAGTATATAGCGGGTGAATGTGACTTCGGCCCGATTTTGTGGTGAGGTCGGCCCGACGAAGTGTGCTACCTGGGTACAGTGAATAACAATAATGTCAAGCTGACAGTTTCAGACCAAGTCGATGCTATAGTGATTGAGAGATTATAATAATTGTTGTTTCCAAACTGTGTTCTTTGGATGAGGGCTTGATGGACTCGTGCAATGAACAAAGCAGGATGGGGTCCACTAGTAATTTTTCTTACACGCAGACTTCCCATTCAAATATGAAGTGTAATTTTCCTGCGGTGGGTGACCGCCGCCGCCACCGCCACCACCACCGCCACCACCACCCCCACCACCACCATCAGCCTCGCTCCTCATCAAGATCGTACCAGGTAAGCTCGAGTGATGATGATGATAATTTGAGATGTTGAAGAAATAGCACATTTCTGATCATGCAGTGTTTGCAGGAGAAGACTCACCACCCAAGACTGGATTGGAAATATGAGCAAGAAAGGAAGAGGCGGAAGGATTTGCAGAGGAACTTACTTATAAAGAGAAGAGTTCTGCAATTACTGAGGTCAGTGTGTTGTTTGAATAGTCTAGTATACCAAACTTTATGAAGTAAACAGGGTACACATTGAGATAAGAGCCACACTGTGATCTCAGATTGACTTGGATGACTGTAATTTATTGAGCATGAAATTATGCATAGAAAAATCCATCTTGCAAAATGAAGGTGTAACTACCTGGAGATCTATGATCATTATTATAATAGTACATTGAAACCTGTTTGCAGGTGATTCATGTTGCTTTGTGCCTCAAAAGCTTTCAAAGTAAAAGTCTGGTTTCTGTTAGAAAAAATAGTTTTAGTCCCTTTTTTGAGTCAGTGATTAGCCTTACTCTCACATCTCACTCTGACTCACCAAATATTCAGCTGCATTCTTGCAATGCATGAAGTACAAAATGTACATTTTAATTTTTTTCTTCAAAGGATGCTATTTTTCATAGAGATATGAGCAAGATTAGTTCTTGTGGCCCATACTGGCATACTTTTTAGTATTAGAAGCATTTGCTGCATTGTTTTGGATATAAAATCTCAGTTTCCAATTATATCATTATCATAGCATGGTCACATAGGAAATCACAGTGTAAGTTGTAATGTATGTGTACTGACTAATTACCATTGGTGGCATTGTTCCTATCAAATGTAGAGAGGAGGTGCGGAAAGCAAAAGAGCAAAACTGGATTGCCCAAGAGAAGGCAAAATGTGAAAGGCAACGACAGAGGAGAGAGAGAGAAAAGCTGGTTCATGAGAAAGAAGTGCTACGCAGATGGAGATAGCAGCTCAGGTTAAAACTTGTTCTTCAGATTCATGTCCTTCCCAATGCCTGTTTGAAAGCAGGTTTATGATATCTGTGCCTGTTAGAAAGCAATGACAGCATCATATATGGCGTAATTCATTCTTTGTTCAACTCTTCCACCAGGGTTGTGAACCGAACCGAACCTTGCTCCACGAACCCTCTAACAGCTGAGCCACTCCCGCGGAGTAGAGCCGGGTTCGGAGAGAGCGTCAGAGCTTGGTTCGGAGTCGAGCTGGTTCGGAGGGAGGGTGGACCCAAGGTTGGAGAGGGTTCGGAGTTAGGTTGGGAGCTTGCCAGCTTGGTTCGGCATTTGGTTCGGGCCAACGCCTCCGGAGTTGAACCCGGTTTGGAGGGAGGTTCGGAGCTTAGTTCGGACCAACATAACAACTCAATGGGGGGAAAGGCATAAAAACCACTGGATTTACTCCAGCGTATGCGTCATGTTTTCATGGTGGCAGAATGACATTTACAAGCTGGTTTGATTTTTGTACCCGCGATACAGGATGTACCGGAAAATCATGTGCAAAACTAATAGATTCTTCATTGCATACCTTCTGAGTGGGTGAAAATTGTCCTTTCCTATATATTTCGGTGGTTGCAGATTGCGCTTTTGAAGCCATTTTGATTTTGAACACACGATACAGTGTGTACCGCAAAAACATACTCGAAAGTAACGGCATCCGAACTGAACCACTTAAGTAGGTGCAATGTTTCCTTCTGTCAGTTGTAAGTTGAAGTTCCCAGCTTTCGTAGCTTGACAGCGCCATTAGATTTTAGCAAGATTTTAGTCATTAACAGGCATAAATCTTCTTCAGGCATCCAAGAGTTTGAATATCACGCCAAGTACAGTATTGTACATATGGGTGATGTGTGTGTGAGTGTGAGTGTGTGTGACTGGCATTATTCAGCTACACTGTGCAGCTACTTAGGTGCCCGAAACACCTTCAGTTACATATGTGGAGCCTGAGCGGCTCCAATGGTATATTTAAATCTCTGCTTTATCAGCTAAATTGTTATATTGGTCTTTTCATATACAGAAATTGCAGTTCAGATAATTAGGCTTAAGAAAACGTAAATATAACATTAGTGACAAATTCACGACAGGGGGAAAAATTTCAACTAACAAAGTTACATCACGTTTAAATAGTGGCTGGAACCGCTCAGCAGGCTCCACCTAAGTAGGTAAGGGTTAAAAAAGCATCACAGGTGAGTCTTATCTCATGGAACATCAATTTTAATGCTCTTGTAATGCTCTTGTGATGCTCCTGATACTTTTTTGTTGCTAAAAGGCATCACAAGAGCATTTAATAGCAGAGCATTAGAATAGCATTAAAAATTGATGTTCCACGAGAGACTCACCTGTGATGCTCTTTTAATGTTTTACAGTTTACAGTGTAGCTGAATAATGCCAGTCACACACACTCACACATGCACACAAGTATGTATACAACATTGTATGTACTTGGCGTGATATTCAAACTCTTGGATGCCTGAAGAAGATTTATGCCTGTTAATGACTAAAATCTAATGGCGCATTACGCAGTGCAAAATTACGCAACTGTCTGTCAAGCTACGAAACCCGGGAACTTGAACTTACAACTGACAAAAGGAAACATTGCACCTACTTAAGTGGCTTAGTTCGGATGCCGCTACTTTCGAGTATGATTTTGCGGTACACCCTGTATCGCGGGTTCAAAAATCAAACCAGCTTGTAAATGTCATTCTGCCACCAAAAAACATGAGGCATAAGCTGGAGTAAACACAGCCGTTTTTATGCCTTTCCCCCCGTTGCGTTGGTATGTTGGTCCGAACCAAGCTCTGAACCTCCCTCCAAACCGGGTTCAACTCCAGAGGCATTGGCCCGAACCAAATGCTGAACCAAGCTGGAAAGCTCCCAACCAAACTCCGAACCCGATCCGACCTTGGGTCCACCCTGCCTCCGAACCGGCTCGACTCCGAACCACGTTCTGATGCTCTCTCCGAACCTGGCGCTACTCTTCGGGAGTGGCTCCACTGTTAGCGGGTTCGTGGAGCAAGGTTCGGATCGGTTCACAACCCTGTATTCCACAGATTCACTGTACCCGTCAAACGGGGTGACGTTGGCTGCCAGGGTGAACGGCCACAATTCCAAAAATGTCATTAATGAATATTTAAGGTAACACCTGTTATAAAAATGAGACTTTCAATCACATCATGCCATTACGGTAGCGTTTACCATGTTGTACACCAAAAAATTCACCTGTGCCGCCATAGGTGAGCAAAGAAATAAAATTAATGTTAATGCCCCATGAAACCACCCAATTTTCATAGTGTGCAAACTTTATTTTGAAAATCAAGAAATTGAGAAGCAATGGTATTGTCCATTTTTAAGAGATGAAGGTGAACTTTTCCAGTGGTCGTAATATTTATTACAGCTTATGAATATCATTCCTTAAAAACACATAAAAAATTCCTAACAGAACTCATTTCCCACAGTGCATTTGTAATGGGAAAATTAGATAGCCAAGTCCATCCCCATCGCCATCGGGAGGGGTGGACTTGGCCATGACGTCATAAATTTTCCTACACACCATTTTGAACAGAAAAAATTTCTTTGTACTTGCCCTTTTGGCCAGCGTGGTCTAACACCTAAATAAACACCTAATAAAAAAATTTCACAGAATTTGTGGATTAATATCATCACACTTATATCTTTGTAAAACAGAAATTTTGGACTAAGTTCACCCTGTTTGACGGTATTTAAAATTGTACATTAATGACATTAATTGTTAAATGGTTGCAAACAATATTTATAACCAGGAGAAAAGATACCCGTAATTTTTATACCGTAAGTAGTGCAATCTACCCCAAAAGTCTACCAGTGTTCAACTATATTATAGTTTTTTTATAGTACCCCGTGATTACAGGTTCTTTTAGGGGGGTGGTACACCACCATTTTTCATCAATTTTCTCAGTTAACTTCACTCCGGTGCGGTGCAGGGAAACAAGGACATTGGGTAAGGATAGGGATTTTTGGGGAGGGAACATAGGTGCTAGTGCAATGTCGGTAAAGGGGTCATGTGCTGTTCCCCAGGAGGTTAGGTTGCCAGACACCTCCAAGGTGCAGGTCTGAGACCCTCCTGACGCAGGCGAAAGGTAGCTCCCAGGCGGGGATCGAACCTGGGACCTTTCACTCAGCAAGCCGAGACGTTACCATCTTGGCCACCACACCTCCCCATAATATTATAGTTGATTTAGTCTGGGTTGCACAAATGATAGTAGAAAAATGCGGCTAATTCTCCATTGTTGGTTAATGGTTATAAGTGACTGATAACATCTGGTACCTTTAAGTCAATGATCGAACTTCAGTTGTGTGTGCAACTCTTTGTATAATTATTCAAATTTCATTTCAGAATGGGGGCAAATTACAGAGATAACACAGAGCTTTCTAACATGTCACGGCCGCGTCACCAGAGAGAGCGCAGGGAAGAGAGATACGTTGGCCACTCCAGAAACTCATGGGAGTCACGGCCGCGTCACCAGCCAGACCATAGCCAGAGTTCTGGCTGTAATTATTACAGAGCAGGATCATCACAGGGTGCATCAGTACACAATGGCGCCAAAAGTTTCGTCCATCCAGCATCAGGAAAAGTAACAGGTAGGGAACTAAAGAGGCATTTTGGGCTGAGCCTATGGATAGTTCCAGGTATGAGGAATACTGGAAAATATTCCTCTCCAAAGAGACATATTTCTACCACATTAAAAGCCAGCTATAGGGGGAAGGTGGGGCAAAGTGAAACGGAGGGCAAAGCGAAACACAGGCGTAAATTTCCGTGCGGTGTGTGCCATCTCCTGGATCTTGCTACATCTAATGATCCACATAATGATGCACATAAATTACCTGATGGCAGCAATTTTTTGAAACTACAGCGACTCAGGCAGCCATTTTTCATTTTGAGCGGTCGCGGATGTAAATTCGACCATTCACTGAATAAGCTCCTGAAGTTGGCGTAAGTCATTGTCAAAGCTATCAATTATTTTGGAGGTATGTAAGATCACTCTTCACAGCATGGTAGTTCTTAAAGTTTGATTTGATCAGCACTGTTAAAATGCCAGTAAGTTAATCGAGACCACGTGGTATGGCCGTATGGGGCAAAGTGGAACGGGCAAAGTGGAACGCGTACCGCTATGCTCCGTATATGCAAGAAATGGTCGCACGAGGAATGCACATTGTTTGATGCCGAAATAGATGATGAGGCTGCATATATTATTTTGTGACTTATGCAAACTGTAGACTAAAGTGTAAGATGAGGGGTCTCACAAGTCAGATCAAAGGCGGCTAAAGTCCCAAAAAACACTGGTCGTAAAATTATGTGCCAAATAAAGTTTAATCGTGGCAGATAATTGGAAAAAGTCCTTAATATTACTATACATTCCCGTAGGACCTGGATCATGAGTGCGCTGGTAGCATACAAGCATCCAGGACTGATTGATCTCATTAAAGCAGAGTCGTTCCGCTTTGCCCCACTACGTGTTCCACTTTACCCCGCAGGTGGGGCAAAGTGAAACGGGTTGGTGGGGGTTCAAAAATAAGGTTCTAACTCCTACGGTAATTGACGTTAGTAATTCAGGAAACAGCCTGCTTTCCTAGCGCTTCCCGTCCCCTTACCTTACTCTCCTTACGCACCCATGCGGATCTATTGTTCCTCATAGATCTAAAGCGGCTGGCCGTAGCAGAAAATGGCCCATACCAGTCAAATTGTAGGCCTGTAATACACCTACTAGAGAGGGATATGGGTAATATATGTAGCCTATAAAAAGGTAGGTGTGATACACCTACTGTGCAAGTTTCATGCAAATCTGACAGAGCCCACTTCATATCCCCCCCCTTGTAAGTGTGCTCTATTGGGAGTTTCCCAACAAGAACAGCAGCATTGCAGATTTGTTAGTGAATTTAGACATTGTCTGGTGGAAAAGGTAGGCTGGCAGAGTGGGGGCCAACCATCAATCACAAACATTTGTCTGGACATATATGCACAGAGGGTGACTAGGATTTCCAAAAACCATGTCCTACTTGCATTATGGAATTTGTATGCACCATCCAAGATGGCAGCTAGTGTCCAAAGAGAGAGGAGCACATTTTTATTTTTTGCACAGACACTTAACTCTTTCATAATTTACCTCCCGACAATCTTGCTTTAAATTAAGGGGGGAAAAGAAGTGCATGTATGTTTCATGAGGGTTAAGACCGCGGTTAAGACCTAATGCTTGGACATATTGTAACAAGGAGAGGGCATTACCAACAGCTGCAATAGAGACACCGCAGTTCTGCATGGCACAGACAATGGCAAGGGTGCTCTTGGAGAAGCTGCCCGGGCACATTCATGATCACTTGCACTTGACAGGTACAAGCTAGGACATGTCTGAAATAGTTGGAGGCACAGGAACTGCACTAGGTTGAGAGTATAGGCATTCACAGTACATGTACTATTGGGTTCAAATACTTTTGGCCACTTTATCCTGGTCTTAAAGCAACCCTTCACAACACACACATCTCCTTAACGTGGGGTTGTGCGAAGGGTTGCTTCAAGACCAGGATAAAGCGGCCAAAAGTATTTGAACCCGATAGTACAACACACTCTGTGCACTTTCAGAAGTGGTGAACAACTACTGAAAGCCTGCGTATTTAATGTGGAAGAAGGCTGCCGTGGTGGTGCTGGAATAGTGCAAGAACTAAGTGTGTTACTAATTAATTGTAGGTGACTTAATTAATGGTTTCCTCCAGACTGCTTGCAAATACCCAGCAATTTTCAGAAAGGTGTTGCTGTTTGAATGTCCATTGAAGTACAACAGGACAGCTGCCAGATGGGATGATTCTGAGTCAATAATAATAATAATGATGCATGGCATGTGATCACCTAACCTGTGTGCCCCTACTCAGCAATGAAAGGCTGCAATAAATCAATTGAACCGAAGCAGGTTGACATAGTGGATAAGGCGTCTGACTGCTAATCGGGGAGGTCCTGGGTTCGAATCCCGGGGCCGGAAACTCTGACCGTGGTTTTCTGTGGTTTCCCCCGGACGGTTTGACATGGAGCATTCTGCAGAATGCGCCATCCATTCTGCAGAATGGATGGTTTGGCACAGATCATTCTGCAGAATGGACGGTTTTTTCGCGCAATGGCCGTTTTCGGGGTTTGAGCCTAACATATATAACTAGAATAACTCCCTCGGAGTATGGCCAATGTCCTTGTCCGGTTGTCCCAAGAATCTATTGGCGCTGCATTCACCTTGAGTATTGTCCACGACGAGCCTCTTAAAACTAGTGAATTGGAAACTGCAAAGGTCCGGCCTGAATTTAAGTCTTAGTCTGTTATATTCCGTTAAATGGCTTTATCGTTAGCTTTAACTTCAGTGGGATCAAAGTTGGTTAGATGAATTCCATCCCATTTTTTGACTCGAGACAAGGCCACATACGCTTCACCACAACAGAAAAGTGACGATCCAATGCCCATAATGTCTAAGCTCAAAACCTGGCTCTTATGAATCGTGATGCCGTAAGCTATTGTTCAGGGGAACTTTTTCCTATGGATGAATGCGTTTGCCATAATTTGAAATTTGCTCTTGATCGGTTTTAACCAGTATTAACTCTTGACCAATTGAAAATTCAATTCTTACGGATTTAATTTTTTGTGGCTAATCGGGGTGGTATGTAACACTGAGTACAGAGCCAACTGCACCGTTAACCAAGCCAACTAGAACAGAGAGTGAGAGAAAGACACGTCTAGCCTCTGGAATTCTCTTTGCAACAATGTCAATACATTGGTACTATGGAGACCATATATCATGTATTGGCATTGTTGCATTTTTTTTGAATTTTTTTCGTATTTGAATGGCTGAAGTCTGGACCCAAGATGGGCGACTCACGGTGTTAGACTTTTCCTGGGGGTTTCAATGAGGGCAAATTTTTGTAGAAAATTTGGGATCTGCACGATAACTGGAACTGGCCAATCTTTTTGATTATCGCCATCCCTATAATATATGAATCAGACAAAAAAATGCCAATTTGGGCCCTCTCCTGGCGTGGACCCAGTGGTCCAAATTTCACGACAATTTATTTGTAGGGTCCCTGGGTGTGCCCCATTGCCGCATTAAAATTTGAGCCTTGCAGCATTTCCCTGTGCCGAACTAGAAAATGCCGAAATGTAGAGAGCGAGTGAGCTGGAGTAAAGGATGCACGGCAGCGCGAGACGTAAGAGTAAAGGAGGGAAGGGGCGAATGGTCTGGGTCAGTGGCGGTGGAAGTGGCTTAGACTTGGCGGGATGCACTGCCGTGCATCTTGATATATAATACAGTACAATGTGCATTTTGTAATTATGCATGGGGGTGTGTGGTGGGTGGGGAGAGAACTAAACTGAAGTATATCAGACTAGGTCCTGACATTCTAGTCCTGGTTTCCTTTTTCCAAACTCAAGCTGGTCATATCCATACCTTTCCCATACGTACTTTTCAGTTCAGTCAAGAAGACCACGTGAAAGGCAGCAGCATAGGAGATACCAGTGCCAACTCCAGTGCAGAACATAATCCAGATACAGAAAATGCACCTGGTCCTGCTCCAGCAGATGTGCTTACACACCTGCTGCCGATGCAGAAAAGGTTTCTGCGGGTCCACTGTGTCACACCGGTCAGTGAATCCTGTCACAATGCTTGTTGCCATTATAATATATTATCCACCCTATATAGGGGAGACGGAGTGGCGCCGCGGATGTTAAGGTCCCGGGTTCGATCCCAGCCCGGGGACACCCCCTTCATCTCGTGCAGAGGTCGGTCACCTCTGGCTTCGTCTCGGGTGGTATTTCCTACAGACTAAACCACCCGGGGGAGCTCACTAAAAATGGCCACACGTCAGATGCACTGCACTTGCACATCCCCTCCTGTCATCCTGCCCGTGGGCCCGGGCGATACGTATAAAGGCTCCAATGTATACAACAAATAAAGGTCCATGTGATAAACCCTGATAGGGTGAAAGCATTACCCAAAACAATTATTATCCACCCTATAGAGGTAGAAGCAAAATACATAGGAAGATAGGAATTTTGGTTTGCACATCCACCTCTACAAGTTGCAGTTATTGTTTCACTTCAGCAATGAGGCAGAACAGCACATCTAAGAATAATTCCGCTGGGTTCTTCTGTTCCTATGGACCCATTGACCTGGCAAAATTTCAAGTGATTGCTGTACTTTCCATTAGTGATATAGCATTTTCCATTCTCTTCGCTTGCCCTTGATCTCTAAGAGACTGTTGCTCACCTCTTCTTTGTCCTTCACTGCTATCACTCTTCTTTCCTCTCCTACACTTCTTCTCCAATAATTTGCTTTAGCCTCTATTGCCCCTTCCATGTCATTTGCTCCATTGCACCAAATTAATTAGTATTATGCATGATATATTTTCTTCCCGGTCACCCAGCCCTGTAATATTCAAGTGTCAGTATCAGCATTTGTCTTCGTTACTCATGCCACTTGGGCTTCGTCTTCTGCGAACTTGAAATTGAGTCAGAAAGTAGCCCACATTTTTTCCTCTCCTGCCTACCTCAGCTTGGCTTGTCTTCTTGCAATCACTTCCTCAATCTCTTTCTAATATCCCCGACATAAAATTCCACACTTATATTTTAATATTTCATAAAGGAAAGACTGATTCTGTGATAAAATAATCTCAAAACCTAGTATAGGCTAGTGTATTCTTGATAAATGAGATACAGATTGATGAAAAGTGGTATTTTTGCTTTCATTTAGTGTCTTTCAACATCCTTGCAGTTACTTCTAAAGTCATAACTGACATGAAATAAATGTCAACGACTAATCTGGAAACCCTCCATAATGGTCAACATCGGGCACTGGGGAATGTAAAAATGTAAAATGGACAGACTTTCGTAACCTTCTTCATGAGCTATGGAATGCTTTCAAGAACTTTCAGGGCTGACCCGGCTATGGAATGCATAAAATTATATAGTATAAGGGCCGGTTGCACCAGTCACGGTATATAGAAAACGGCAGGTTTTGACTCCGATATACCGCGAGAAGTGTTGCGCCACTTACGGTTCTCCCTCCCATTTACCGCCGGATCCATCTACCCGCCGATCCTGCAGCACCAGTTGCTTATACCGCGGGTTTATGGTGTTGTCGTGGTTGCGGACTGGTGCCAGGGATTTTGTGTACTGACGTGTGACACCAGGTGGCAACCCTGCCACATGGTTGCCGTAGATACGAGACGACTAGACATACTTCCATGACGTCACGGATTGCGTCACGGGTGCTGCGATCCAATCAGGGCTCTCCAAAATTTTTGCCCGCTTACGTCTCTCATGAGCCAGCATACTACCGAAAACGCCGCGTTTATCTGGACCGGTGCAACGCTATGGAATAAACCCGCGGTTTTTCATGGCATATACCGTGTACCCGCGGTACAGGGTTCTTCCATATACCGTCCCATATACCGCGACTGGTGCAACCGGCCCTAAAACTATAAAACATTGTGAAACCCTCCCCATTATTGTATCAGACAGATAAATATCTTTACATGGGATAGTGTTTGTAAAAATGTGTTTGGAGATGACAACATCAGGCACATTAAGTACCGTATTTGACGGTATATAAGACGCACTCCCATTTCAGATCATATTCAGAAGGAAAAGGATTTAGTATATTTTTGCATTTAAGACACAGGATAATTTTTTGAGCCATTTTTTGGGGGGAAAGAGCGTCTTATATGCCGTCAAAAATGGAAGTTACTGAAATTCAGCACTATACTGCCCTTGAACAGAGTTTCCAGAAAGAGCCATTAGTCACCTCCTAAGCCTGTTCAACCAACCGACTGTTAGTGTGTCATTAAAGACAGATCAATGCAGGCACTTGAGGACCATGAAAAAGAATCCAAGATGGGAGAGTAAAACCAAAATCACATGGCAGGGGTCGAAATATTCGGATGCAAATGTGCAATTTGCACTCCAAAATTGTCATCTGCACTATACAAACTGAGCCTCGGAGTGCAAAGTTTGCACTCCAATTGGCTCTGCTTTTAAACATGGCTATACCGAGTAATTAAAAATTAAGCACTTCAAGTAAGCGATTTGCACTCCAGATTGAAGTCTGGAGTGCAAACTTTGCATCTGGACAGAAGTTTTAAAATTCGACCCCAGACATGGGTATGGAATACTTTCTGACTGGAAGTCATAAAATAACGTTACTTGAAAAACACATGATGCAGGTTACAACTGAAAAGATCAACAACATTGAAATTATTTCACTTACTTTATTACACAATCAGACAAAGAAAACACAATATGGCTCTCGACAAAGATGATTGTACATGATGTCGAGGACACTGCTAGAACAGTCATAAGCAGCTTTTTTTGGTTATTGTTTTCAAGACTTTTTACCCATTTTTTCTTTACTTTCCAGAAAAAAGCAGGGGTTGTGGAAGAAGGTAAAGAAAGCTTTACTGTTTGGATTTGCATTTATAACACATGGCATACTCATTTCATGATTTCATTCTCATTTTTTGGCACAGTTTGTTAAAGGGCAGCAAGGTTAAAAAGGGAAGGTTTATGGTCAGGAAAATTATTATAATATCATAAATTGACGCTCTAACTTGGTGAACGGCCTAGAAAAATAAAGGTCTAAGTTTGTGGACCACTTTCGCAAGGCAATGAAACAGGTGAAGTAATTAGGGTTGAAAATGTGGAGTTGGGAGTATATTAACATAATGCACGAAAATAGTCACTGGATGGCAGATAAGTAATCACTCACGCAAATGCCTTTTAAGGTAAGGTGAACGTCTCTATAAAGTCTCTGTAGGGCAGGATGAGACATAGGTGGCAGGACGTTTTTTAATGTAAGATTTCTCATTGCTTGAAACATTGTCATACTCTTAAAATGAAATTGTGGGAGGGGTACTAAGTGTTGGACTCTGGCAAAAAACTTTGCACCCCCTCCATCCAGATAACAGCACCTATGCATCTGTGCCTTTCACGCAACAACATCAACAACAACAGAAAGTAGGAGAAATATAGGAAAACAAAGAAAAAAGGAACCTCCTTCACATGTGTGCATTTCGAAAAGGTACACAATATTGGTTTCTTATGCATATGACTATTGTGGTACAAGTCACTTCTTTTTATGGCAGTTCTAAGTTATTTTCTCTCTAGTGTCCTCTTCGTGTTTATTTTTTACATTGAGGCTTTTTTTTTCTTTGTTTTGGCCAGTATATATTCTATCACATTGACAGATATATTAATTACAAGTGGACAGTACGGGCTCTCTCCTAAGGCGGTCAAAACCTCACTTTTTTAGTCTGCAAGTCTACGCCTTCTTGTTCTCTCCATTTTTTTTATATTGATTTACCTTTTTCTTTAAATATGTGGGCTAAGTGAAACCCATAACAACAAACGCAGACATGTGGCTAGAGTTAAATTTCTCACTGTCTCCTCAAAACACACTCTCACGCTTCCATGTACACAGAAACGTAAATGCACTGGCATGTGAGAGAAAATATATCTACTAGAAAAGGGGTATGCAAAGGTGCGCATGAATATCCCAAAATTTCACTTTCTGGACAAGTGATACTCAGGGTTTCCAGCCTGTTTCAAGTGCACTTTTAGCTTCCCTTTTTTTGTTTCCCTATGCTCAATTCATTGCTCTAGGTTCAGAAAAACTCAAGACAAACATGGGAAGTGGAATCAACACTGGAAGTGAGAAAATTACTTCATTTTCTTTGGTTAAGGTAGGTTGAACTATAAGTCACACACACACACACACACACACAAAAAAAAAAAATACACGACCTTAAAAAATACATGAAGCTGAAACGATCCATGCTGATTCCACCTCGACAAAACACCTCTCTTCCTCCCTCCCTCCCAATTCCCTTTGTTTCAAATCAGCAAAGTGCACCACACTCTCTTTCACAACTTGCTCCTGACAGTTCAATATGAACATATCTCCCACTAACAAGTGACATGCAGAGGAAACCTCCTGTATTATTCAAACATAAAAGTTAAATTACTCTGACTCAGAGATCCGCCCTTCCATTTTGTATACCGCTTAAGTAGTTTAAAATATGGTCACCGACAGAGTCAACAACGCACAATTGTACCTTGTCACCAATACTGAGGTAATTTCATTGCCCTTGCAATGTTTTTTTTTCTTTTTTTTCCAGATCTTACTATGAGGACCACAACCCTTTTATCAGGTTACTCATTTTGTTCATGTACTCTTCTTACGTGTAAAGAAAATATAAATTTTGGTTTCCACTGCATATTTTCACATATGCAACTCAAAGCAATCATAACAACTACATTTCAGAAGATGCCAATGGATATTATCACTTACAAATTAATATTGCACCAATTCAGGTTCACAGGGAAGGGAAAATCATAACTTAATGTACTTCCTAAGCAAGTCTCGTATCTATTGGCATCTGGCTCACTAAACATTCGACTGTGACGTTAATAGTAATAAAAATAATAAAGTGGCGCGAAGGAAATCCAAAGGTGTCGCTATCACTATGGAACTAAAGATGTGAGGCAAAATTAAGCAATCCACACTCATGTTTGACACGAACTGGTGGATAGTACTAGAAATAAATGCAGCGAAAGTCATGAAATGAAAAGGTTTGTGATGGTGGGACTGGATTTAGCTAAGCTTCCCGAATCATAAAAATAAATTGACTAATTTGGGAAGTTAGTGGGAGGGGAGAAAAAGGGTGATGAATATATGCTCTCATGCTTCGCACGCGTGCCACACAAAATACTGTACAAACAATGAACAACAACCCTAATGAATATTTGTGATGAGAAAAGTCAAAAAGAGATTGCATCTCTTTGCTTCTTCGTTATATCTAAACATCCACCACTCTTTCCAAATAAGTGTACTCTGAACAACAACAAACTAACAAAAAATAATTAACGACTTGAAAATAAAAACAAGAGGACTAGCATTTGTTGTATAAGTGCGAGGGTCTGGGGTGAGACACATAAATCAAATCAAATAAAAGAGCCCTAACTTACATAAGTCAGCATTAGTTTGTTACTGGCTCTTTTCGGTATTTTCTTTGTTTTTTCTCCCTTTCAGAAAGCTTTGACTGCTGCACACATTTTACTTGTCGGGGGAGGGGGGACGGGAAAATACGCACACGTGCTCGTTACCACACATGCACACAAAAATCTCATGCATTCGCACATGCATCGTCATGTTTTTCATCTGAGGAAATCTGACTCTCTATCTGGCAAGTTGAGTACAAATTAACAAGAATGAAGAACAAGGTTTGGGGTGGAGGAGGATAAGGTCTTCTTTATGATGGATGGTGAGTGGGCAAGGTGTACTTTGTGTGTAATGGGTTGACTCCAGATCGTTGCTTGAATCCCCCTCCCCCTCGTTTTTTGGGGGGGAAGAAAAAAACTTCTCTACTTCATGTTGTGAAATGGTCACTGGACTCGTCTTGGGAAAAGGTCACAACCAATTTCCCCATTTGTGTCGGGACGATAACACATACACAAGAATTTCTATTTCTCTTCTCCAACCAACTTTTGGAGAAAGGGTTAGGAGAGAAATTTGGGTGCATGGTAAGAGAAAGGTGGGGATGGCAAATTTGGATTGGTTAAATTCACACTGCAAACAGTGACAGAGCGCATGTATCCTAACTTAATGTGTGTGTTTATGGGCATTCGTGAGTGTGTATGTATGTGGATGGTGTTGGCCCTAAATAAAGCAATGCAGAAAAAAAGAAACGCTTTCTTTTTCCTCTGCATGATATCTACATTGTTTTTGGGGCTGTATCGGGGCAGGGGGGGAAATAAAAGTATTAATCTCATATATGATACATCAGTCCTAAGTTTTTGGACCCCTCCCCCTAACCACCACCAACCCTAGCTTTGACTAAAAAAATCACCTCTTCTGCTACTGCCCCCACCTGTTCGAACCATCCTCTAAACAATGTTGTAAAAAGGCAATGCAAGTGATTCACATAATCAAAGTTAACAAAATTACAAGATGGTAAGCATTCATAGCATTCTGAATTTATATCATGTGAATCACTCCCAATAAAAGAACCAAATCACAAATTGAGATTGTGTCAAGTTAAAAATAATAAGGACATTTAACACCCACCCTTTTCATACGCAAATATTTTTCATCTCTTGATGGCAGTAGCAGCAAATGTTGAGGCTGGGTTATTAAGTAGAGAAGAGATTCAATTCCTCATATTTTCTCTTTCCCCTCTTCCATTCTTCCTTTTTCTCTCAGCTTTTACACATTCTTGTCAGGTTGGAAACGGTTGGGGTTGAAGTCTGGGTTGACCAGGGAGAATCCTTTGAACTCATCTTGATTGATGCTCCTCACTACCTCTGCATTGATAGGAGTCAGGACTGGGTCTTCCTTTGTAAATTCAGCATCAAAGTTCAGGGCATCCTTCTTGCTTTTCTGAATTACCAGAATGATGGAGAAACAGTTACCAAGTGAATCTACCGTATTACCTCACATAAGCCGCATGCCGGTGTAGCCGAGGTCGACCCGTTTTTAGAAATGCACGATCTGGCGGCTATACCGGCATGCCGGTATAGGGCGAGGTATGGCAGTATAATGCAAGGTTTTCACATAAGTTACATTAGGCTTGGTTCACACTAGCTGACAGTAGCATACAAAACGAACGAAATGGTACCGCAGACCAATCGGAGCTACCGACCTTCCCTTCCGTTTCCATCAATCGGAGAGGTAGGAAAGCGGCGGATCCTTCGTCAACCTCCACCACAGGCGCTGCCCCCACTCGCCAGCCACCACCCTGGCCGGCTTTGCTGCCTCCCCATTGGCGGATACGAAAGCAACTGACCAAACTACCATAAAAAGTTGATTCTTTTTGTATTTTCTGTTTCATAATTCCCGTCACCTCCTGTCACCCGCAAGTGGGCTCTGATTGGTCCACTATACCGTTTCGTATGCTACCGTCAGCTAGTGTGAACCCCCTTTCTGAACTTGACACTTGCCTGAAAATCGAAATTCACATAGGTTATCGAAAGGCACATTCTCCGAATATATTGTTTTCAATTGCAGTGTCTGGCAATAATCTATATTTAACCCCTTGAGCCCCAGCCGCCTAGAATCTAGGCGCTGAGAACTCGACCACTAGGTACCAGCAATAAAATGTACTAGGGCAAGGAGCTTCAATCTGTTGTGGCTTTCTCCTTAAAATTGGGCCTGAACCTAAACATGGCTTTTAGGTCCATCACTCATCATTTGCCGAGAATTTTTGGCAGCCAAGTGGACCAGTGTCACACATAGTGGAAGGAAATTATGGCAACCCAACCATTTAAAACTGGTCATGTGGGTTGTGTGGCTCTTGCCGAGTTCAAATTCATGTCTGTAAGGGGAGGCGAAGTGGCGCTGCGGTAACGTACGTGCCCACGGATGTAAGGGTCCCGGGTTCAATACCAAGCCCGGGCATCACCCCCTTCATCTCGTGCAGAGTTGGGTCGTCTCTGGCTTCGTCTCCGGTGGGATTCCTTGAGACTAACCACCCCGGGGGAGTTCACAAAATATACCAAGTTTAGACATGGCACTGCACATTGCACATCCCCTCCTACTCATCCCCCCTTCGCTCGCGGTACCCGGGCGTTACGGAAAAGGACCACTTGTAAAGCTTGTACATCTGAAGCATAATAAAGGTGCCATGCCAGATGGCCAAGAAGGGCGGTGCACTAACCCAATTATTATTATTATTATTATTTATTATAAATTCATGTCTGTGAATATTGCATTCCATGTTTTCTCATGAAACATCAAGTCAGGTTGCATCAGCTAAAGTAGATGATCAAACCAGGATTTAAAGGAGATTAGTCAGTGTTGATAACAATTAATCACATCAGTTCAATCCTGGTGAGAACATTGATCTCAGCTGGTATCATATTTCTGGCCTTGCCTCTATGGGCTGTTTCTGAGGACGCAAAGCAGAAGGATGCCACCTGGTTACCTGCAGGCCCACCTGGGAACTAACTAATCTGACTGAGATGAAATCCAGCATGGGTTCAGAGAAAGAATCAGTACACAGTTGGCCCAACTAGAAAACGACCCTTGATTACAGAAATTCAGCTTATTGAGGCTATTTCCAATAACTGCATAGTATTCGGTTACTTGCAGCAGTTCCAAGTAACTGCTCATTGGCTCATACGAGGTCAAAACAATAACTGGCTGATGGCTATACAGGATGTTTCTTACTAGAACGGGATCCAGCCAGCTGCATACTCCTTGGCCCAAAGCAAGTAGAAAATGTAGAGGTGAGATATGTCATAAGACCAGCTGGTACCAAGGTGGACAACCAGAAACATTGTCCTACTGCCTTACCCCTTTACACACGACAGCTTTTTGTAGGGGCCAATGGACGCACAATGGTTGCCTAGGGAATAGGCATATGAGCATGACAACTTACACTACAGAAGAGGCAACTTGACAAAATTCCATCAGTTGCGATTATCCATCCTGCTCCCTCAACAACCACTGTAAGTATGCAAGTCCATGTGTCTGGCGATCTCCCTACAAGAAGCTGTTGTGTGTGTTATCATGTGTGCATAGGGACAGGTCAATGTTCCTGGTCATCTGCCCCATTACCAGCTGGTCCCACAACATTTCTCACCCCTATATTTTTTTACTTGTATTGGGCCAAGGAGTATGCAGCTGGCTGGATAACATACTAGTACAAGCTACTTCCTATATACAAGGGTTGGATTTTAAGTAGTGGCAACCCAGTTCCCCTTGCTCAAGGAAACAGGGTTGTGGCTTCTGCGCAAGAAGGGAGATCCAGACAGAGGTGGGACTTGATCATGTCAAGTTTGGACCCGATTGTGCTGCTGGTGGCGGTGACAGAATAGTTCAAAAGGACCGCATCCTCGTGCACCGCCCTAAGACATGCCATCTTAGTTAGAACACAGCTTTTGGTTGAAGATCGAGGTGGCGAGATGCCATGACAATGCCCAGTACTACCACGACTTGGAACACCATATGAGACCGGCGATACGACACAAGCGACGAAATTTCCTGAACACCAGCCCCATGACCAACCCTATCGTGTTGCCATGTGTCAGCTGCAGTGAGAGAATTATTGCTTTGTTGGAAATGAGAAACACTGCAGCACCCTCCCTACTCTCCAGACATGACCCCTTGCGATTTTGATTATTCTGCTCACAAAAATGAAGGAACTAGTGCGAGAAATGTACGAGGGGCGGTCATAAAGTTCTTACAATCACCACGAAAGACTGCGGACAGCGGCGAATTTTTGCTGCTGGGGCGTAAGCACGTTTCTCTAATATGCGCAGGCGCAGAGAATCGCACTCTGTTGTTTTCTAGCCCACCGCCAGAGCAGGGAATTCAAGATGGCGCATGCCGCAGGAAAAGTCGAGCTGCGTGGTGTGATTATATTTTTATTTTTGAAGGGGAAGAATGCCAAAGAAATCCATGCAGAGTTGGTGGATGTGTACGGGGACAATCCCCTATCCTATGAGACAGTCGCCAAGTGGCAGTGACGTTTCAATTGTGGCCAGACAAGCCTGGAAGACGACACCTGCAGTGGGCATCCCTCCGTCAGTGACGAGTCACAAATCGAGGCCCTGGTCATGGAAGACCGCCGCATCACAGTCGAACAGATCATGCACAAAGTCAAGATAAGCCACGGCACCATTTGCAACATCCTTCATGAGGTCCTGCACATGTTAAAGGTCTCCGCACAGTGGGTGCCACGACTCCTCACGCCCTTTCAAAAACAGTGCCGCAGGGACGCAGCTGCCGCGCATTTGGATCTGTGTTGGGCCGATGAGGACGACTTTTTCGCTCGCTTGGTCACCATTGACAAATGCTGGGTGCATCATTACAAGCCTGAGACCAAGTCCCAGAGCCAGCAGTGGAAACACACTGACTCCCCACCTCCCAAGAGAGCCAGGACACAGCCATCGTCTGGGAAGGTCATGCTCAGTGTCTTTTGGGACTGTGAAGGAGTTCTGTTGACCGACTATGCCCGGAAGGGCCACACAATCACAAGGGCATACTGCAGGGACCTGCTGAAAAAACTGCGAGACGCCATCAAGGCCCAGAGGCACGGCAAAGTGTCCAAAGATGTTCGGTTGCTGCATGGCAATGCGTGGCTCATTTGACCCAGAAGACTGTGATGCTTTCAGCCGACCTAGCGCCTAGTGACTTCTTCCTCTTCCCATGGCTGAAGAATCCGCTGCGTGGACGCCACTTCCAGAACGATGGGGAGGTCATCAATGCGGTGGAACAGTTCCTCAGCAGCCAAATGGAGGCTTCTTCAACGAAGGTCTCCGACGGGTCATCCATCAATGGGAGAAGTGTGTTACCTTGCATGGCGCATATGTGGAAAAGGACCTACCACACAATAGCTGCACTAGCCCGTGACTCTCTTCTTTCTAGGTGATTGTAAGAACTTTATGACCGCCCCTCGTATCCTGAGAATTGAAGCGATAGTACACGCTTTAGGGCGGGTGATTGCAGATATCAACAAACATCACTCTGCTGACAGCATCCAATGCCTCCCACATGTCTGGGAAAGGGTCATGGACTGAGGGGACGACTATATTGAAGGAATGTATACAACAAATTTGTTAAAGCTTTCTTTTGAAACTATAGTAGTGTTGCCACTATTTAAAATCCAACCCTCGTACAGGGTGCAGTAATTTAACATACCGTTGCTTTGGGGGATGGTAGAAGCGTTCCAGGTGATCATTTTAAGTATAGGAATCGTGGGACTCTACAGCCTAACAACTGAGATAATGGGTTTCAAACACAAGGTAAAAATTATCCTGGCAAGTATGCATCCCTCTGCAAAACCTTACCCTTTCATTTAACTCTAATTAGATGGGCGGTTTTTTCACGTTTTTCAAGGATCTGAAAAAAATTTCGCTTGCGATGTCACTTGAGTGACTAATGTAGTGAGTTACTTCGTATTGGGTTGCATAGTGTCTAGGCTTGATCCTGAGGCCATCTATGGGACCCTATTGAGAGTCTCCAGAAAATCATTTTTCCCTCTCCTTCCCTGCCAGCCTGGAACTTTGTTCTTGGGTTCATTGGGAGACTGGTGACTTGGAGTACTCTAGAAGTGTCACAGCTGCTGCCTGCAACCTGTTTTTCGGTGGCCTCGGACAAGGTTTGTCAACCAGTTTTTGGAGTTTTAAAACTGAGAGCCATGTTCTACACTGGTTGCTACGAGGGCCCTGCGGTGGCAACGACTACCGGACGTTATAGCAACTAATGACTGTTGGCTCCTTTATTTGGTGAGTGACGCTCATTATTGATATCTTCGTTGCTTGGTGTTGGTGTTGCTTGTTGGAATGCACGAGACCAGCGGTCGACCCCAGCGAGTTACTAGAGCAGCCTCTGCTGCTACTGCTGATGGATGACTGGAATATGAATGATGACTGGTGGACTGTTGTCTGGATGATTGGTGACTTATTGGATGACTGGATTATGGATGATTGGTGGCAGCGTAGTTGTTTTATTTTGTATTATGTTTGTTGGTGTTGGGAGTCAGTGGGCTGTTGGGCCTTAACGGGCATGGCCGGTCCTAATAAAATCCTATTAAGTCGAATCCCTCTATAATGAAATTGAAGGGAACCAAATTTTCTTTCGTTATATAAAAAACGCGTTTAAACCTAACTTGTTTTTTTCTTTTCTTCGATATTTAGGCGTTATAATAAGCCCTGGTAGCAGGAAAAATAGTTAAAAAATTCTTCCGCGCAAAATTAGATTATCTCACAAAGCACGGCGCAAACAACAATAAGCTACAGCAATTCGGCAGATCAGCTAACCCGCCGCGCCGGCATAATATGCCCGCCATAATCTCCCGCAAGTAGTAGACCCAATG
>JYFJ02005980.1:0-18417 GCA_000934665.2 Catajapyx aquilonaris
TCGTTACGGTCTGTTACAGAGGGGGGGGAGGGGGTCAAAAATGGCCAAAAATACCTTCACGTAATATGTGGACGTCCCCTTACGGCGATTTTTGGAAATTCATTTTACCAATTCTAGAAGTCGAAAATGGTTCCAAGCACATTCATAGTGTACAGCATGAACGTGTGTAAGTATAGCTGTTATTATTATTAGTAAAATCTCTTGTCCGTATCTTCAGAGTATGTGCAAGTTGAACAGAAGCAAATATCATCGCCTAGATCTGGTACTGAAGGGGTTAATAAGCCCTCTATAATAATCAGACATATCCCCCTTAATATGCGTTCATAAAACCAGCTATTAATTTTGGAAACCAAAAACAAATGGAATAGTATCGTACAGAAATAATCGCTTAGATATAAGGAATGAGATTATTTTCCATCTTCTGGAAAAAGCCAGAGCACATCACATCTGAACACAACCCACTTGGGACAACCCATCATGATACGAACTGAAGGTTAGAAGAAGCTCAGCAAGAATCAGAGTTGTCATACGTCATGCATGCGATACAAGCTGTCTGGCAAATTATCATACGCATGGAATACAACTCCATGTCTGGCAGAGCTCCTAATAGTACTCAGCTAATTCACTGATCTGTCTGGAGTGGGTGGCATTAAGATATGCTGGTGGTTGGGTGGGATCTGCCTTTGCCATAAGACAAAATATACATCTTCCTAAGTGAAATAATTGAAATCCCCCCAACTGTGACAGAGGCATAAAATGCACACCTTTGCCTCGTTTTCAACATACCACAGAGACACTTTTATTCAGGCATTCATGCAGCCAAACTACCATACTGTCTAACAAGTTCTGCAATACCCTCGTCAAGGCTGGTGGTTTACGGTATAATGTGATGCGAATTTAACTGTCACCCAGATATTGTCAGCAATCCAACAGGTTGGTTGATTACAGGAGCCAAAGTGACTAAGGCTATATGGGATAGGGGTTGGTGAGAGGGCAAAATAGATTTTTGGACTGTGGGGCAGATGTGGGAGAACCCAGAGAGAACCCACATGTACATGGAGAGAACCCCTTGAAACTAGGAGAGTTCAAATATGAACAGCAATTTAAATAGCACATATAAACAACAACACATACACTGAAGCTGTATCCACCAGGTGATTCTCCTGATTGTGTACTACCTGGAACCCAATTTTGAGTCTTAACCTGTTGAGGGCGACGTCCATCATATGATGGTTTGCGGATTTTTGAATTTGGAGCGCTAAAATGTGCACAAAGAATTCTAACTTTCTGGTTCCAAATTCGGTTCGATATACTCCTGCCATCTCCTGGATGGTGACTAAACTACCATGACATCCCTCACAATGCACTGGGCGGAAGTCAAGCTGAGTCAAACATGCCAAGGCCACGCAGCTGCCACGTCAAGTCTGAACCCTTGGGAGTTTCTCATAGTACAGTGTTGCAGTAATATTATGCAACTGAAAAGTGAGAGAATCAGCGAGAATATAGTCTGAAATTGTAACGGAAACTGTCAAAGATGGTGTCCGAACCAACCCTGTGCATAATTGTAAGGACAGAGGTTGGAAAAGCAGAGAAGGGTAATGAGAAGGGTAAGAGAAGAGTCATAAAAGAAGGAAAAAGGTTACGAGGGTCGGCACCAGAGGGCACCAGTGCCTTGACATGGAGGGAAGTACTCATACACCCACTAGGGTCACAGGTGTCTGAAAGTACCGTTATTCCTATTTTCCGATTTTTCCAGCGTTAACCTGATTTTTAAGGATTAAAACAGCATACCTATTACAACCGCGGATGGCTGTCAAGTAAGGACCAATTGTTAAAGCAAGTGCATCAACGGCTAGGTAAGCGATGCGGCGCAATTATATGTATATTATTTGAGGCACCCATAGGGTGGCCAAAAGGCTATAAGAGCACCCAAAAGAGTTGAATAAATCAGCCAATGCAGAGGCTGAGATGGAAGCTTCTAGCTGAAGTCGAAGCCAAGAGCCAAGAGCAGAGGAGTGGAAAAGACTACTTTGTTTTCTTGACCCCTCTCCAGCCTCTTCCTCCACCTAAGCGCCTCTGGGCAGCTGGGTACCACACCTGACCCCACCTGAGCGCCTCCGGGCTGCTAAGAGGAAGACGCCTGACGACAGAAGCATGGCCCCAGCAGAGTCGCTGTATGGGAGCGATGACTGACCACGCCAGCGACGGCGCGACACCTAGCAACGTCAGCAAACAAAGCAGCCAGCATTTAAACCCCCCCCCCCCCCTTTCTCCTCCTGAATCAGTCAGATGCCCACCTCAACCCCCTCTTCACCCCTCACCCCTTTTCCGTTCCACCTTCCCAATTATTCCTAAGAAAATCCATGCCCGCTCCAACACCAACCCCCACCACCCCCACCTGTACTGACCCTTGCTAGAGCCTCTCTAACCCTTTTGGTTGTGAGTAGTTAATAGAAGTGAGGTTAGACACTTCAGGGTATCTCTAAGTCACATGAGAAATGGCCTACGAGGTGACGACTGTTCGACTTGTAGATCATGTTCGGTGCCTTCGACGCGTTTTACGGGTGCCGAGGCGCTACCTGCCCCTCCTGGATGCTTTCATGAGATACAGGGAGTTACAGCATCCAACCACTTTTGTATACCGGTCTGCATATACAGGGTGTTCCAAGTTCAAGGGTCGGTTTATTTATAACTGATATTGCCCAAAGTAGTTATTTTTTGTAGCTTGTTGCGCCTCTCATCCTAGATGGTCCCTCATCGGAGAGTGAAAATAACAGTTATTTAAATAGCTGTTGCTAAAAATACCTGCAAGGATCACCTCTCCCCAGAAGTTTGTCATACCTGGAAGTAAATTTGGGGCAACAGGATCGGGGTGCAACAAGCTACAAAAATAACTACTTTGGGCCATATTAGTTATAAATGAAATGACTCACGAACTTGGAACATCCTATATTGGTGAAGTAAGCAATTGATCTTTTACATCCTGCACCGTGCGATCACACATCTTCCGCGCCTCTACCTACTTGTATGCCAAAAATCGCACAGCACGATCACAAGGAATAACCCAGATCACGACCCAGCTCTACTGCCCTGAGGCCTTGCTCCATACTCATGAGTCATGAATGTCGCATTGTCCATCATCGCCTTCTCCTTCACTTGTTTACACCGGAAGGCATGTCATGCGCAGGCGCCGACTGTCAATGGTCATTATTAAGCAGTTTATAATCGCACTGATTAGGTGAGGCAGCACTGGTTTGTAAAAAGCAGCTAATAGAACGACGAAAATGCCATCTTACACTGTACTGCTAAAAGCACCTACGCAGTTACTAATTAATCAGTTCTGAATAGACGCTACTAGAGGAAAGATGAAAATTCGACACTTTGTTTAAAGTGGAACACAGAAGCTACTGGAAAGATGGAGCTAGTGCATTATAAAAAAGGGGGATCATGTTGAATGATGATGTGACCAGCATAGTTGAGTTACCTTTTTGCTTCTGTAATTAGCAAATTGCTGTTCATATTTGCATGCTCTTGTATTTCCACATGAGAATCCTATAATATCGGACCTGGGGATCGACATGGAACCTCAGAGATGTAAGGCTGTGACGTGAGCCACTACACCACCATCCACCCCCAACCCAAGAGGTGGTAGTTAGGTGAAAGGTCAGACTTGGATGGTGTTTCAAGACTGCCAGTGGTACAGCAGTGGTTTCATACACAGGACACTGTCTTGTATGAGTGGGTATTCTAAAGTTTGCCTCACAGTGCATATAATATGTCTCTGACATCATGTTGCACAGCAGGTGAAGATATGCACATTTAGGGTGATGATGTCACAAGACTAGGGTTTCCTACAGCCCCATGCAAATCCCACCCTTTCTATATGGTGACAGTAGTTTAATTACAGAGTCCCCGCTGGCGTTGCTCACTGGGGGAATCGGGCTGCCATGCGAATTTGGGCGGACGCCTTCTGAACCAACCTGAACCGTCAATCCTCCCAAGGGAACTACGAGCACTTGCCACGCCACCAGCGCCAAATTTCAGGGCTGTGGAGACTCTGTAATTAAACTTCCGTATAGTAGGAGTTGCGTGAGGCTGGTTTCCTACACCAACTAAAGCTAAATTTTACTACCGAAGAATTTGAGACTATTTGTCAGAAATAAACCCTAGTAAGCCATTTCCAAAGAAACACTACAGTAGGGACAAGATAACTCATGGGTTTTGGGAGGTGGCTCGTGTCCTTGGCAACCAAATAATTAACCTCGCCCCCTACCAGTTGACCGATCAGGATTCGATTTCAAAGGAGATGGGCGTTATGTTCTAAACCCTTAAGAATGAGATGAGTTTGTTTACACTAACACGATTGGTGTAACCCAGCAGAGGGGAAATATTTCCCCACCAATCGTTCTAAATTCCATACAAAAAACTCAGCAGGGGGCGGGGCTAATTATGGTCGCCAAGGACACAGGCCACTTCCCCAAATGCAAGAGTTATCTTGACCCTACTGTAGATGGGGATTCAATACATAAGCTAGTAATTTGGGGATCACAAGCAGCACTTCATGTACAGTAAGGAGCTTAATGATGGTGACAGACATGGTAAGGAGCTTCAACAGGTTCTGTGTAAAGTCTCCGAAGGTTGTCGTCAACATGAATGTATAGTAGCGGAACATCACAACCTTGACTTACTCAACCGTACAATGCAGTATATTTGTCAATGGTACTGCTGCTATGGCAACTACCAGTCGGGAGGGTAAATCTGACAAGATGAAGTTTTGACTCTTGGCGGGATGGGTAGCAAAGGTTGATCATGTTGCACTTTGCCTTATCAGTTACTTCATTACAGGGAACAAGCCTAGTATCTGACGCCTATTTCCTAAGTTGGACATTAGAAGTTAGTGCTCAGGATAAATGTCAACCTTTTGAAACCATGTCTAATCAATGGCAGCAACTTTGAAATCACAGATTTTCATGCTGGACAGAGTTAACTATTAAACCTAGTAAAATTGTGCATGCTGTAATCCACACATACATGCTCAAAGCAACAATAATTCACTGCTCACCAAAGAAAGGCACACAGGGTGGGTTAATGGATCGAAGCTTCTCCTGGTATTTTTTGAGGTGGTCATCATGTAGTTCCCTGGCATCCTCCAAGGCTTTCTCCAGGCGTCCTGTGATGCTCTGGAAGGAGAGCTGTAGGCGGTGGACTGAAGCAGACCCCATGGCACTCACTCCAGCAAGGACACCATTGAAGTTGTTCAACTCCTGCATCACCATTGTCACCTCAATAATGCGGGAAATCACTGCCACCCTCTCCTCAAAATTTGGTGTCTCCACTATTGTCTTCTCAAACCACCTTGTCACCTGAGTAAAGAATCAATTGCATTTGTTTTTATGACTTTTAAACTGCAATTCAAGAGGGTGTTATTGTAAAGCAAGAATAACATAAACACCATTGCAAAATGATCAGTCATGTTGATTAGTGCCACTAAATCTCTTTCCTTTGTACAAGCAACTTCTCGAAGGTATTAGGTATAGTCAATAAGTTCCCGTCCCGGCCGGCTGGAGGCCGGCAGGTGACACGGAGACAGGTGCTGCTGTGGTTGGCTGTGAGGTACATTAGCAGTCACCAATCTGGCCAAGAGTGAACTCGGTGTGCTGCGTAATAGCTGCGGTACAGTTGAAAAATGTCGTTCACCATATCAGGCGCGTCCAAGGCGGACGAACGGGCAGTAATTCAGTTCCTGTGTGCAGAGGGAGCGGGACCGAAGGAGATTCATACACGCATGAAGGCTGTGTATGGAGACACTTGCGTGGCGTACTCGACAGTGAAGGACTGGGTACGCCATTTCCGCAGTGGTCGACAAGGCGCTTGTCCATCGACAAGATTGCTGAGCAGGCTTGCATCGTTGGAGGCGGTAACAGGTCGGCCTGACCGTGCCATGTCCGATGTGCCTTGTCGAAAACTGCGGAAATTGCGTACCCAGTCCTTCACTGTCGAGTACGCCACGCAAGTGTCACCATACACAGCCCTCATGCGTGTATGAATCTCCTTCGGTCCCGCTCCCTCTGCACACAGGAACTGAATTACTGCCCGTTCGTCCGCCTTGGACGCGCCTGATATGGTGAACGACATTTTTCGACTGTGTACCGCAGCTATTACGCAGCGCACCGAGTTCACTCTTGGCCAGGTTGGTGACTGCTAATGTACTTCACAGCCAACCACAGCAGCACCTGTCTCCGTGTCACCTGCCGGCCTCCAGCCGGCCGGGACGGGAACTTATTGACTATACTAATAGATAGATTAGATTAGATTGTGGGTAATGCTTTCACCCCTTACGGGGTATATCGCATGAACCTTTATTTTCCAGTTTTTTTCTCTTAACTTCACTCCGGTGCAAGGAATCAAGGAAATTGGGTAGGGATAGGGATTTATCGGGGAGGGGACACGGGTGCATGTGCAATGTCGTTAAACGGGTCATGTGCAGTCCCCCAGGAGGCTAGGTTGCCAGACACCTCCTTGGTGCAGGTCAGAGACCCTCCTGATGCAGGTGAAAGGAAAGTTCCCCAGGCGGGGATCGAACCTGGGGCCTTTCACTCAGCAAGCCGAGACGTTACTATCTCGGTCACCACACCTCCCCGACTATACTAATATAATGGATTACGACCGAAGCAGTAGTGGTGTAGTGGATATGGTGTCCGACTGCTAATCGGAAGGTCCTGGGTTCGAGTCCCGGAGGCCGGCGGTCCTGACCTTGGTTTTCTGTGGTTTTCCAAGGTCACTCCAGGGAAATCCCGGGATCGTACCGTTAAATAGGCCACAGCCGCTTCCTTCCTTTCCCTGGGGGAGGCGCGGTGTTCGGTGGGGGGCTTCCGGCCGCGCCTAGGGGGGTGTCTAAGCTTGGCCCCCTGAGGGACTGCACACGGCCCCCACCACAGGACAATGCACTGCACCTTTGTTCCTCCCTCCCTATACCTTCCCTGTCCCTGCACCGGTGAGATTGTAAAAAGTTAGAAAAATGGAGGAGATCTCCTCCCCCTGCATTGACCAATTGGTCTCAAGGGGGATACCAAATAAATAAAAATAAATAAAAATAAATAAATATAATGTATTACATAATGGATTTTAGACTGGAGTTGGGGTTGACTCCTGTTCATATACATAATGGCACTTCAGATGAATTGGAGCCCAAGTCAATCCTGGTCAGGTAGATTAGTCATATGCAACCCGAACAATGTTTATTACTGTGAGGGAATTCTAAAATCGCGGGGCAAGTGTGGGACTAAGCACCACGTGCATATTTTAATTATTTTTCGTAGCACCCACATAGATGAATGTTATGCAATAGGCCACTTTGAAAGTCAATAAGGTAAGGTATAGGTAATTCCACTGTAACTGATGCAACACCTAGAAAGGGATTCATGCTGTACTTATACAGGGTGAAGGAAAACTCGCTTACAATCGCTAGGTAATCTTATAGTACTCGCAAAACTAATATAGGGATGTGCAATTAGTTTTGGGCTGCGTTGCATAGTTACTGCGTAGGCGCCGTCAAAGTTTCGTGACGTGACGTCACGTCTGTTCCGCCAGCTTCTAATAAGCAAAAGTCAGCTCGAGGGCCTCCGGTCCCTTGCCATGGTCCCTTAACACAGTGGTTCCCAACCGGGGGGTTGCAAGCCTGGTTCAACTTTTTGTTTTGCAATTTCTCTGTCAATTGAACCAATTTTTGCGGCCATACAGAGTGTATGTTTTCTGGAAAGGGGACAGTTGTAGGGCGGGTCGGGGGAGGGGAGGAAGGGGTGTCGCACATTTATGGAAACATATTTTGGGGGTCAGAGTTGGTAAAAGGTTGAAAACCACTGCCCTAAGACATCGTCCATGTGCCAAAGGCGATCAAATCCCGTCAGAGTAAGAATTCGGGTACAACACCCATGCACCTTGTCGTTTTTGCCTCATATTCCACCATCTGGCCCTCTACGCTTTAAGGGCACTGTATGCATTAACTACGCAACGGAGCCAAAAACTAATACATCCCTATATTAGTTTAGCGAGTACTATAAGTCTACCTGGCGATTGTACGCGAGTTTCCCTTCACCCTGTATTTATTTCAATGGCAAATGTTAATGGAAAAGGCATTTGAAATTATTCCCATGTGACTGTTATTTATTATTGCCATGTTTTATTTATTTATTTATTATTTATTTAAGTTTAAAAATTTAAAATTCAACTTTAAAATTTTACTTATTTATTGCCATATTTTTAGAATTTCCCAACAGTTACTTTAATGGACTCTGTAAAATATTAATGGGTCATCCATGTCAATCCTGTAGATGGTGGTGGCTCGACCCCTTCTGAAGTAATTGAAAAAATTCAGCTAGGTAGGGATCCGGACCTTATTGTGAAATCCTAAATTTGAGATCGCTGGAGTCAAATCCCATGAAAATATGTCAATGGAAACTTCAACAATGACGTCCATATTAAGTATTTTAAGGGCGCTGGATATCTATGTGATTTTTTTCAGAATCGCAGGCCAAGTTTGGCTCCATCATGGGTGCAGTGTTCTCTTTGTACCGCAGGCATCTCGCTGGAGGTGCATACCTGAAATTTTCATAGAATGGCGAGGAAGGTCCAATTGAGCCCCCGACGAAGTTTCGAACCATTATAATAATAATTGCGAGAGCTACGAGGGGAGGACTTTAAAAAAAACGGCTCACGACATCTTGGCTTCGGATTAAAATTTGGGAAATATCTCGATGGTCTGCGATGGCAAACGTATTCCTCTCTTAATCCTCCAAAGCGCGATTAGTTTGGGCTATTGGTTTTTGCACAGCTATTTAAACCATTTCACCACCTCGCCTTGTAAAATCGGAGGGAGCACTTCCCAAAATAGAACAGTTGGTTCCTGTTGCCCACGCACTTTTTAAGTTATTTAGCCCGAACCGGTTCCCTGGAAATCTGGACAGGGAACCAACTGTTCTATTTTCGGAAGTACTCCCTTCCATTTTACAAGGCGAGGTGGTGAAATGGTTTAAATAGCTGTGCAAAATCAATAGCCCAAACTAATCGCACTTTGGAGGATTAAGAGAGGAATACGGTGGCCATCACTGACCGTCGAGATATTTCCCAAATTCGAAACAGGAGCCAAGATGTCGTGAGCCGGTTTTCAAAAACTCCTCCCCTTGTAGATCTCGCAATTATTACTCTAATGGATCGAAACTCTGTCGGAGGCTCAATTGGACCTTCATCACCATGTTGTGAAAATTTCAGGTCCATACCTCCAGCGAGTCGCCCGCATTGACGGTGCAAAGAGAACGCTGCACCCGCGACTTGGCCAAACTTGGCCCGCGATTCTGAAAAATCGCGTAGGTATCCAGCACCCTTAACTGTTCAGACTGTTCTCCCAACACAAACATGTTATACAGGGTGTAAATGAAATGATTTCAACCGACAAACTTCCAGGGGTAATAGAGGGGACCAAGACAAACAAATTTCATATAGGAACCCATGTCCGGAAAAGCATCTGGTGCTCCCGTTCGTTGTCTATATCCTAAATATCACTTTGTTAAAATCATAATGTTATGAGTTACGGCTATAGGGAATATAAAGTGATTTACACATATATTTGCGATTTTTTTTCAATGTCGTTTTTCGAGTTGAGTTGAATATTTTTTAACCATGTTATTCCTCCCCGAACAGTCTGAACAGTTAAAAATACTTTATATGGACGTCACTGTTGAACTTTCCATTGTTATATCTTCGTGAGATTTGACTCAGGTGACCTCAAATTTAGGATTTCGCAATAAGGTAAGGATCCCTCCCTACCTGATTTTCTACAATTATGGAAGGAGTCAAGCCACAACTTTTCGGAATATTTACAGAATTGAGGTGAAATGATCCTAATATTGAGGGGGGCAGAGGTCAAAAATCGGTGGTCGGAATTTGACCTCTGCCCCCCTCCAATATGGGTCACAAGGTCATTTTTATCAGGTAACTATAGGTGCGTTTGTCATACCTTGGGGTGGGCTACCAATGCACAGAATTTCAAGAAACTCGGTGAGGTTGGAATTTGACCTTTGCCCCACTCAGAAATGGGTCACAGGGTCATTTTGAGGTCACTATAGGTGCGTTTGTCATCCCTTGGGGTGGGTTACCAATGCGCCGAATTTCAAGAAAATCGATGAGGTTGGAATTTTACGAGTTGAAAAATGTCCCAAGCTGGCAGGGCAAATCTCAAGACATCATATGATGTCTGTAGGCATCAAAGGGTTAAGAGAAGATTGACTCATCAGAAAGTACAAGTACAATCTTGTTACTAAATGTTTAACCAATTTCATCTGAAATGTGACCTTGATCATTCTATATTTCAAGCCTTCGTTTCATAAAGCCATTGTTTGTTATCACACACTATCCCTAATTCAAGATTGCTGTTTTGCTTGAACACTTCCATACATATAAAACATTATTAAATTTTTAAACCCACATTTGTGGTGTGCTTGATCATCTTGAGGAGGTTGGGTGACCTCTGTTCCTTGTCTGGCTTGGTCCATGCCTTTCCCACAAGCTCAGATGGCTTCACTGCTTTGTACAGGTCAAATTCAAGGAGGGTTAACTGTCGAGCCAGCTCTATTGGATGGAACTATGGAAAAGAAAACACTTGCATTAAAATGATTAACACAAGCATCTATATAATTATAGTCCATGTCAAGTAAGCTTAGGTTTTCAAAATTCGGAAGGGGGGAGATGGCACTCAGCATATTATTAATAATATATTATCTTATTAAATACAACACTTATAAAGTGTTTCACAAGAGCATAAAGCCCTTGCGAATGACTGCTAATGGACAAGACAAAGGCGGTGGAGCTCTATTGCACTCCTTTTACCTAATCTCAGAAGAAATTATAGTTATACACACATTAACAGTACATTAAATATCACCCAAATGGCTATCTTAATAACAGGCTAATGAAGGACATGTGGTATGCAAAATAAATAATCTATTACATACCGTTAGAATATTCCATTCTTCCACAGGATATAGCTTCTCATTGTGCACCTCATATGGAGGAGGTGATCGATCAAAGCCAAACATGATCTCCCTCTGATCATCTCTCATGTCAGACTGCAAAAAAATGCAGCACATAACAGGTCATGGATGATCAATGTTTAATATGATAATGTGATAATATGATAAAATTTTCTGACCTTGGTGACCTTCCTCTGGATGTTCTTTAGCATTGAGTCAACCCATTTTCTCATGGATTTCCCATTCACAGTGTCTAGGAAGCTCTGCAGCTTTTGTAGCAAACTGGGGTCGCGCTCAAAGTCATAAAAATGGTGGTCCACCCAATGCCTCAGAACGTTGAGTACCCTGTCAAGAAATGGAACTTTGCATAAGGTTGCTAAATTCAAAAACTAATTCAAACTGTGGCAACATTAATTTACACAATTGAAGGGGTCGGTGCAATACTGCCCTAACCCACCAAATGACACAAATTGAGTTTCGCGCACTTCCATATTATACTACACTCAGATGTCTAATAAAGTACACTGAGATTGTCCAGTTTCTGCCATTTGTCGGTGAGAAATCAAACTAGGTTTTTCTTGCTGCAAGGTTATGAATGCCTAAGCTTCTGCAGTAAAACCGCCCTAACCCTCCATCTTCAAATATGGCAGCGCGTAAGATGCAGTTGCGAGCAGCTGCGTTTCACGAGCCGGGCTTAAATAGCGAGCTTTTGTCTGATGACACCAACGAGGATGAGAGTACCGAAGATTCGGATTTCAAACCTGATAATGATGATGTGCAAAGTAGCAGTCCATTACAGCAAAATAATAATATTAGTTGGGTCATTCCACGTCAAGACAGACAAGTCGGTGGCTCAACCCTCTCAGAATTTGATATAAAAATCATGTGTACACACCCATGAAGTGTTGCCAAAAACAAAGTTAGAGCCTCCCATGATCAAATTAGGGGAAAGCGGACATTTCAGAATTTTTAATCTCCAGGACTGCTTGACCTGTGATGTTGTCCTTGTACAGTACTAATGATCAGATGACAATGTAGACTACCTACCATATTAATTCCACATGCTTAGCATGCGTTTAACAATGACATTGGACCATATATGAAATGTGTCCGTTTTGCACAACAATGCGAATTTTTTAGCATTTTTATTTTACAATCTAGGTTAAACCAGTTGCCACCAAAATGTTCCTCATCTCACGCCAGTTAATTTGATATAATTTATATGAACACTAAACTAACTTGTGATGCTTGTGATAATATGTTCTTGACCAAAATTTAGTTCGCATTACACGTGGGTCCAATACTGCCTTAACACTTTTTTTCACACATGGCCACCTTATTTGGTTCATTCTGAGAGTTGGTGGTGCATCATCATCATCATAATAGCACATAAATGTCCCTTATTAGTTCCTTGTATATTGGGGGAGATATGAAAATTGTCCTATGGAAAAGGTGATTTATGGGTCATCTCAAACTTTCAAGTTAAGTTTTCTCAAATCAGGTTTGGGAGGGTTAGGGCGGTATTGCACTGACCCCTTCAATTGTTAACTGTAAAACTTCAGCATAGTTCTCATGAGAGTAAGGGCAGAAGTTCACTACCGTGAAACTTTGATTTATCATTTCTGGTGCTTCAGGTCACAAACAAGGTGGCAGTAGGTCATTGCTTCACAATCTTCTAAAGGGGAACCAAGAAGAGACTGCAGGGATTAGGTGGGGTTTTCCAACTTGTTAGCCCCCCTCCCCACCTCCCCAATCCCTATGTTTACCATGAAGATAAGTAGAGTAGCCAGGTGGGGATTTTTTTCCCCCCCCCCAACGTGGATGTGGGGTATTCCAGGTTCTTTTTGCATCTGGCAACTCTCCTTCAAAATGCCAGAAAACCCATGCAGTCTTTTCCTGGACGGCCTATATTCTGAATGTTGTGGTTAAATCAGTTAAATATCTGGAGGTGTGAAGTGTCACATCATCATGCAAGAGAATCTCATCACATACTAGACAAACACATAGTTAAGCCTGTGTAAGCACACCTTGAAATCGTCACATTCTCTATGACCTTAAAAGCAGCACCTTGATAGCGAAGGGAGATTTCAGAGCAGCAAGGTGGTGAAGTATGCAGTTGCATAGTGTATAAGTACCAGGGTCCTGAATTGAGGGAAATCCTGATAAAGCTAACCCACTAGTGCAAATATGCCTGTGACTTCACACAAAGTATGTGTGTACATCCAATTGAGGTGTTAATTTCAGTCAGTAAATTTTCTGCCATAAGTGGCTTAATTTTTGAGCAGTTATTTTGGAAGTTACTTATAGAGGCTATCAAAAATATTGACTGCAAATATTAGGTTGCATGGAACCATCTGCAGTCTATCCTGCAAAAATAAGGTTCTGTTATTGATGGTAAAAGCCAATAGGCCATTCTCAATCAGATAACATTTCACTGATATGGGGTTGGATGGATGATTTAATTTGCCCCATATTAGCAGTTAATACTTTTGATAAGTAACTACTTCACTTAGTTACTACTACTGCTTAAAAACAAGCAGCTAAGGACAAAAAATTACCTGAAACAGGCACCAAATTTAGAATAAGCCGAGGAATACACTATACAAGGCGATGCATGGTGTTCCAAGTTCGTGGGCTGTTTTTAGTTATCACTGATATAGCCCAAAGTAGTAATTTTTTGTAGCTTGTTGTGTCCCAATCCAGGTGCTCAGTACTATCAGGTGGTTGAATGTAGCAGTGGCTATAGAATAAGGCACCTGGATCGGGGCACAACAGGCTACAAAAAAATAACAGCTTTGAGCGAAATTTCATCTAACTAAAAGGACCCATGAACTTGGAACACCCTGCATTTCCATTCAATTTCATTTTTCATCCTAATTTCCATTCAACTTCTGCATCACATAGGTAAACCTCTGGCTTCCTTTGCAACATCCTATTTTCTCAGCAAAGCAGCACATTTTAGAACTCACAACCAAACTAACTCCTCTTACCCTCCTAAATTTTGAAATTTTTTGGATTTTCAAATTCTGCTTGGCCTATAGTGTTGTGCAAACATCACCTCTGCTGCTAATTTTCCAGTCAAAATACAAGCTAAATGCAATATTCCAAAGCTACAACACCTAGCAGCCAGTTGCGGGTCGCAGGATCCCGGTCGCCGCAACTGTAGCGCGCTCTAGGGTGGCGCGAGCAAGTAGAATATGACCTCACACGCTTCGAAATTGCTTCTGTGTAGCAATTTATGAATCAAGTTTAATCAATCATTTACACATCACTGACATCAGCTGCGATGACCCGCCACCCACAACCGGATGCAGGTGTTGTGGCTTAGGAATTTCGGTCTTTTGGCTTGTATTTTGACCCTGCTAACATGAAAATTAGCAGCAGAGGTGATGTTTGCACAACACTATAGGTTAAGCAGAATTAGAAAATTTAAAAATTTTCACAATTTAGGAGGCTAAGAAGAGTTAATTTGGTTGTCAGAAACTGTCAAGTCCTCTACCTACTTTTGATAACCACTACCAACACACTGTGAACCTGCATGCTCCCCTTCAGACAATTTCCCCAGCTTCCTTATCACAGAAAACCCCTATACATTCCATCCTCAGAATCCTGAACCAGCCATCCCATCATACATGCCCTGCTTCTTCCCTTACAATTATTGAGAAAGTATCATACAAAGGGAAGCTTGTTGGTTCACAGATTTGTGTGTGGTGCAGTAGTACTGACCTGAACTGCACCGGCTGACAGTATTCCTTCCTAAACCGTTTGAGATCTTCCCGTTGATTATTCTTCAAGTTCTTGTCTGGGCTGTTCTCATCACAAATTGGGGGTGGCTCTGGGATATTAAACCTTTCTATAAGTAAATCTAACAGCTCCTGCAATTAAAATTGTAGAATTAAATGCCAATGTTCAAACAACTCACTCAAGTAATCTTTAAAAAAGTAGCTGCCTGTACCTGTGGTGTGCAGAAACTGCGGTAGGTGGTTAGGAACGTGCGAACAAATTTTGGATCAGCATAAATATGATAGGTCAGTCTTTCTACTAGTTTGAGAAGGGTGGCTCCCTTTATCAGAGGCACTCCAGCATTTTCTCTCTCCTCTAGCACAATGTTGGCTTCGGAGTCTTCCACAGCAAAGCGGTATACTTCAGGATGTGGCAGTCTTAGTGGATGTTTCTTCTCCTCATCCAGAAGTATGCTGTCCAGTGTCCTATCCAACATGCTGGACAGAAAATTTGGTTTGTTACAAGCTGTCATGAATTTGTACAAGTGTGGGGTGTGGGTTATTCATAAGAATCACAGCATTGTCTCAAAGCAAATCACACGACGAAAAATTAATGCAAGAAATCATTGCCTTTTACCTGTTCAATATTCAATGACAATATTCAACACACACTCCTTTCACAATACACTTCAATACCTTTCAATACACAATTTCACAGAACTGGAGTTGTACAACAAAAAACTTCCAGGCATGAAATTATCCTGCTATAATTTTGCAACAAGCAAGTTACCAATTTTGCTTTCTTAAACAATTCCAAAAAATTAACTATGAAAATGCATTCATAACCTCATGAGGTAATGAAAGTGGGTGAAATTTTTGTCCCACTGCTAGCTACTGCTAACTTAGCAGTACCAGTGCTAATGCTGGTAATGCTAAGTTAGCAGTGACTAGCAGTGAGACAAAAATTATTCCACTCACTGTCTCTAAAACTCAAGATGTGCCATGAAGAATAATTCACAGTAGTTTTCTAAAACAAAAAGGACAATACTACATAGTGAACCATAAAGGCCATTTCACAAAAAAATGTCACGCGGCAAATGGCGTGACTTGCGGCAAATTCTTTATTTATATTTATTATTGCCAACAATTGGCAACAATAAATATAAATAAAAAATTTGCCGCGCGACATTTTTTTGTGAAATGGCCTTAATATGTATATCTCATCATACACCTCTGCTACATTCCTGGTAATCAAATAGACAAAGTTCCTTAATAGAATGTCATTCTCCCTAACAGATCATAAAAATGTATCAACAACTTTGCAATGACTAACAAAAACCCCAACCTTGAAATAAACAGTTGAGATCACCACTACTATCGGTGAGTGAAACATGCCATGAATATAGTGTGGTGCATATAAATATGAGATCCAAGTTAATCTGAGTGCCCAACAAAGGGTCTGTTACAGGATCCACGATGTTGCTGCATCCAATAATATTTAGTGGCAATTGTAACTAAGGGCCGTTTTCTCGAACAGTGGTTCAAATGTAAACCCGGTTCAAAGCCGATTTAAACCCTTGACAACAGCCTAACAACAATCAAATCAGGGATTAAACACCGCAGGGAAGTAAACACCAACTCCTGGACAACTGCTTACAGTCAACAATTGTCACCAATGTCCTAGAAATGGCGTCGGTGAAGGAATTTTTCATGTATCCGGGTTTGGGTGCTTCCACACCCGTCGTACTCCCCTATATGGCACCCAGTAACTTTCACATGTTCGAATCCATGAAAAAAACCCTTTGCCGAAGCAATTTCGAGGATATTGTTGAACAAGAAGCAGTTGTCCGGGATTGGGTGCGCTGCACCACCAAAAGGTGGTACCTGGAGGGCCAGGAGAGGTTGCCACACCCTTGATGCCAATGCATTCGGTTCCAGGAGGGTTCTATCGATAATGTGTGCTTATCTGCTGACCTGTATGAGCCCTGTATTTGTGGCAAAAAAATAAAGTGTAAAAACTTTCCTAACACCCCTGGTATTTTCCATTTCATAAACGTCACAATGGTGTCTTATTGCAACATCTCTTATTCTGTTTTGTGATATTTGACCTTGGTCAACACTAGAATCAGTGCGTAGGGAGTTGTTTACGTTTTGTGTGCTTCATTGAGGTATTGGAGGATTACTGGCCTCCTACAACAGATTAGATCTAGGGTCGTGATTGTTTTTGCAGATGAGGGGTTTACATGAAAAATGTAACAGGTAACCTCACTGCATCCATAATGTGACACCCAATGCCTCCGACTGACATCCGAGTCCATGCCGAGGCATGGATTTTTTCCCTCCCCCTTACACAACATTTTTGCACACACATACGTGGAAAATGTCGCTAGCAGTATGCCTCGATTCATGTCCAACACTGTACGGTGGGTGATTCAGAACAGTGATACCACGTTGAAACAAGAATTTGCGCACAAGGATGGCACAGTGTGCTGCAAAACCCAATTTATAGTCTGGTAAAACTGCGGCCTTACTCGCCGGATGCGCTTCAACAAACGTTTCAGAACTTCCAGGTAGAATGTAGCATTCACGGTTTGACTGGCAGGAACAAATTCCTTATGGATGATTCCATCTTTCTCGAAGAATGTGATTAACATCGTCTTGACCTTGGATTTTTGCGGACGGCATTTTTTGGGTCGTGGCGAAGAAGGTGCCCGCCATTCCATTGATTGCCTCTTCGATTTAGGATTATCTGGTAACACCAAGACTCGTCCTCTGTGACAATGACTCAGAAAGGTCAGGTCTTGGTAATGAAATCTCCAATGGTTTCCAAACATCTTGTTGTTTGGTTGTCTGTAAGAGGTGCAGCACAAATCTTGAACAAAGCTTGCGCTTACCCAAATTTTCATGAATGATGGCATTCACTGTCTTCGCTCATTCCCACTTCTTGTGCTATCAATCACACCGTCATTTGCCGATCTATCTTGCTAGGATGCTTCTCACTGCCTCACACGCTCGATCATATCGGGAGTGCTGCTTGCCAGCGGACGACCTGAACGTGGCTTGTCTTCCACTGATTCCTTAGCGTTGCAAATGCATGTAAACCAGTTGTACACATATTTTCTGGTCACAGCTTCCTCCCTGTAGACTTTGATCAACATTTTGTGCATCTCCACCTCCGTTTTCCCTCATTTGAAGCAGAATTTAATGATGTCGTTGCTCCATTGCTGTGTGATGCCACCTCTGACACTGACACTCTCCACTGACACTGACTGTGGTCAAATGACTGCAGTGGCAGTGCATTATGGCCACGCCCACTTCACGCTAGGATTAAGTTTCCCAGCATGCACCTGTCTATTCGCAGCTTTTTCGCGTCCTTTGCAATCGAGATATACGAACATTCCCCGAACTTTTCAGACATACCACGTAAGTGGAGTTGAGGCATTTTGCTGGGGACTCAAGTGCCATGTGAGAGTCAACATCCACTAGGAGCAATAATTTCCAAAATCGTCTATTTACAAGCTGATGCTAAGGCAGCACACTCTGATCACAATGGGATGATTTCAAGATTAGGTGTTTGGTGTGCTTCCTGAAGGTTGCCTGCATCATACTAGGTAAAAAAAACACCGGGTCGCGACCCCCTTTTATGACAGTCAAGTAACCTGCGACCCCCC
>JYFJ02005981.1:9460-21779 GCA_000934665.2 Catajapyx aquilonaris
TGGTTTTATTAAATGTCTATGTTATCAGAAAAAACACCATCGAAAATGATAGCTCCTCAACTAAACTTTTTAAGCACGTAAGAAACATGTCTCCCCATATTTTCGGGGTCGCTGATTTCGAATTTTAGGCTATTTTGAACCCATGTGCATCTGTAAAAGCTCCCATATGTACCAATTCACCGTGTTCAGAGATACCTCGTGAACTGTCGCCAACCCCCCCGTGACCAACCGTGGTAGTTAAAGGGACACTCCACTCAAAATACAAGTTGGGTTCTAAAAATCGGGCAAAAAATCCTGATTCCGAGGGTATAAGCAGTTTTTCTTAGAGACGAACGGTAGCCTAAGGCCAGTGTGAAAGCTGGAAGTGTGTCGTTCGAAAACCGCGCGCGGGGCAGGTGGGCCCAGGTGGCGACGCCACCAGAGTGGAACCGGGCGGAACTAGAGAAGGCATCCTGGCGCGGCAGTTGCTTGTTGAGCACCTTCTCTACTTCTCCGGTTTGCCGCGAGATGCTGTTGTATCGCCCTTCTTAGCAGACGACACGAGACGACGTGTGTAGATATATGATTTTCCGTGTTACCGTTGGGCGTAGAAAAAAAACGATTGCACATTCGGAATCAGGATTTTTTGCCCGATTTTTGGGGGCCAAGTATTTTGAGTGGAGTGTCCCTTTAAGCAGACCCCTTCCTCCTCTTCCCCCCCCCCCCAAACGGTCACGTGGTATTTGCACGACCCCTTATTGTAGGACATGCATGCGACTTTCACCCCTGCAATATGCCGTCCCAATGAGAAACATCCTATCTCCAAAACTAGCAGGGCCCTGCTAGTTTTGGAGATAGGATGTTTCTCATTGGGACGGCATATTTTGAGTTATTTACACTTTGGGATGGTAGAAACTGCTAAAAAAACCGCTTCTCTTGTATACTGACAGTGGTGCAGGTGCAGCAACTGGTAATATCTTGGGGTCCCCGTAAAGTAGGAATTGGAAAGGGAAGTAGAAAGACATTGGGCTCACTCGGCGTGAAATCACATCGGATTAAGCCTGGGGTTCCAAAAAGCGAACACGGGTCGGCTGTTACAGTAGTTCAGACTCATCGTTGGCTGTAGATCGGTTGCGGAAAAAAAACAAGCCGGTGGGCCAATCTCACATGCGAGCGATAGAATAATGGCCAATTGAGGCCAACACAAATGCATAGAAATGCCACTTTGTCGTACTAAACACGCCCGACTATGGTGCATGCTAATGGCCAATTAAATCCGATGTGGGGGAGGGGGGGGGATCCAATTCCCTAGGTTCTTCACCTGTAATTGCAATAATCGCGTCACACTAATACCCTTGAGGGTAGTAAGGTGTCTTTTGGCATCACTGTGCAGATGGCCACCAAACCACCATGCAGATGTGCACATTTTACAGGAAAAGCAGTTGACAATGTAAATCTGTCATCAAAAAAAAAAGGCTTGTCCAAGCCGGACCTGGCTGGACAAACTATGCACATTGTGAATTATAGAATCACACTTTTTTTGTGTGTGTTGCCCCCCCCCTCTGCACTTGTGAATTATGCGGTTTTGTGTCATGATGGTCTCTGTGACGCACCCTCCTCTCCCCTGAGCTTTTTAGGGGGGGGGGGGGGNGGGGGATGGAACCAGGGGAAAGTTCATGCACATATTTGCACTCGACAGATGGCTGGTATATACACATACTTGTTACTGATGTCATTTACCTGGGACCATTCGAATGTAAACTTTGTGCCAGGTCACTCATGCAGAAATTGACCTCCTTTTAACTCAATTGCGCCCAGTTTTCATACCGCAGTAACGCAATACTATTTTTAAAACCATTGTTTTGTTTATCCTCAGGGGGGTTTCATTAATGTGCGAAACATGCCGTGGACCGTAAATTATATTTTTTTTTTAGTCCAGTACTACGCAAATGAATAGTTGATTAGCCTCAGCGTAAAAAGGCCTGGTGGGCCACATGAGGAAAAAAAACAACAACAGCGAGTTAATTTCGAGTGCATAGTGTGTGACTCTAGGAGACACTCTTCAGGGTGCAATTAACGTGTCGACTATTCGGCTAGTATGAAAGGTGCAATATCTTACTCCCCTAGCTCCCTGCCCTCCACCCACAAACGCAATAATGCTATGCGTGTATACATTATTTATGCCTGGGTTGGCGTCCCCCTTTTTTTTCAGGGAGAGGGAGGTGGGAGGAGGCCCTTTAATGAATTTACAGGACAAGAGGGGGAAAAAAGCAATTACTCGCCTCATTACTGAACGCCTCACGAGCGCGTAATTTTTCCAGGGGACGCTTTCCTGGCCCAGGAATATCCCCTGAGGTCACTAAAGGTCGCCATGCATTTTTTTTTCATGTGTCTGCTACTATTAAAGGCTATAAAACGTGTGTCAAATCGGTATTTCCCCCATTTTTATTAGCTAAAATTAGCTTACAAATATTTCATCCTTCTGTATTATTGTTGCAATTTTTGGAGTAAGTACCTGGGCGTCCCAGCAGCTGGCTCTGGCTCCTGAATCCGCCATCTTTATCCTCCCTTTTCATGCAATTTGGAAAATCCTACGCGTAAATAATTAGCGGTAGGCTTGTGACACGGAATGAAACACTTAGTGGGTCTCACCTGGAATGCAGCAAGTGTAAATATGCATAGCGGGCGGGAGAAATTGATGGAACAGGGCCTCGGGCATAAACAGACAGCAACATCAGTCAAGCGGAAGGCGCCATTTATCAACCTGGGACTTGCTGTATAACGTGGCTCTAGCCAGAATTTCATAAGACACATTGGGCCTAATGGGGCTATTTGGGTGTTGGGTGTAGCACAGCCTATAGCCTACCCTTTAAGGGGGCACTACTGTCATCGACATTCAAAAAAAAAAATCAATTTTTAAAAAAATATATACAGTATTTCTGAAGAAAAAAAAATCAAGCGTCTTTTCCTGCTTCGGTTATATGGGTGGTTTATAGGCTGATTTTTGCCATTTTTAATTTAGTTCATATTTTGGGTTAGCTTGTGGCTCTCCCGTCATCGCTGACTATACCCCTTATAAGGAAATGTTGTGATGGTGTTGTTTAATTTTAGTTATTTTTTAATTTATAAAAATAACCGCGGCCTCTCACGGTCCCCCTGGGCCTGCTCCATGGCCCCCTTGTGGGGTCATGACCCCCAGGTTGGGAACCCCAGTTCTAGGTCAAACGAAAACTACATGCTCAAGGAAGCCTGAGGTCCAATTTGACGCTTGTAGGTTGACCCCAGCGCCCTAAATCGTGGTTACAGTGGCTTGACGTCACGCGGCCCTGGAGGCCCTTCGACAAACGAACGTGATTCGATTATAGGCGCTAATAGGTCTTTGACTTATGTACATTCATGAAAATGACGTCCCAACTTCTTGTCTCTAATGGTTTGTTTTGTCAATTTTTCACAAAACCCTTGATTTTTTTTGACTGTAGTTCCCCCTTAATGTTGCCACTCTCAGTAATCCTAACTCATATCTACAAGTATATAAATAAAGCAGTTTGTGAGTCTGTCTGTCTGTCCGCCTGCCAACCGTCATTAGCCTGCCATCTGTGCTCCACCCCCAGGCCGGGAGAGGATGGAGGTGTTGGGGGTTGACTACAGATGGCAGGCAAATGACGGTTGCCGTTATACAGGGGGGAGAGGTTCAAGGTGTTGGAGTAGCAGGACCACAGATGGCATTGGTGGGCGGACACACAGAAAGACAGACAGTTGACGGGGGTACTAGCAGGTGTTTTCCCTTCATTAATTATATATAAGAAGTCGAATCGTTTGAGTCCGTATTTATTTTCCAAGGGAGGTTTTTGGATGTGGCTATTATTGTGGTTTGTATCGACAGAACTGATCACGTGCTAATAACACTCTGGAGTTTTATTCGGGCGCTTGTTTTACAGCGTTTACCTAACCTCATCAATGCAAGCACTACTGGTTAAGAGCTGGAAAACCGGGGCTATCACATGATTAATTGGCTTCGAGTGAACCAATTTTATCCGCATTCTATCAATCCTGCACAGCTTATCGGATCAGTTGAGCCGCCACCGAAAAAGAGGCGGTAGAGAATCAAAAAAAAAAGAGAGAGAAAAAAAAATCGGCTCTCGGGCTATGGGGGGGGGGGGGGGGGGNCCATAAATTAAAAAATCAAGTAGCGGTTGTAAAACTAAGTCCGATCGGAACAAACTGCGCTCGGCCGCTGCTACTTTGTCAGATTAAAAGCGCCCCCCCCCCCCTACACTGTACCTCCTGGCAATATCCGGCTAGTGACCGATTCTAACGATCCCTGTCCTTAAAACCAGATTCACTTTGACTGATTAAAACCCACTGCATATATGAAACATGTCTTGAGGAAAATAGTCAATAGTGGTTCTAAAACGTCTTAATCATCCAATTTGAATATCTGCAGGAGTTTATTGGAACACAGCATGCAAGTCATTTGCTGCAAATTGCAACCTTTGCTTTTGAAGTTTAGCGCTCAAAAAAACAGAAAGAAAAATCGCAGAAAGGAAGACAAATCAGTCCTAACTGAAGGCTATATTTAAAACTAATTTTATTTGCGTGACAAACCCTACAATTGGGAAGAAAATGGCGTGTGCTATTTGGGCCGCACCTTGATGGACATGAATCACGCTTTGATGTTTGGATCTTCTGGCATACCCTGTACTGTGTAAGTGGTGTTAAAATGTGTGGTGTTAGGTGTGGCCTCATGCTATATATTGATGAAACTGGTGTCCGGAAATGGCAGCGAATTTTTGGTGCCAGTGTCTTGGAATGAGGCAAATATTGATTCAGGCGACTGGTAACCCCTCCCACATGTAAACATGCTATGCCAACATGTGCTGAATAAATTGCGGGGACACAAAAGGAAAGTAAATGGGCTCGTTAGGTCCTGATTACTGAACTTGATGCAACGTAATCAAAGGCAATCCCATGCAAAATTCATCACAGTACATGTTTGATACTTCCAAATAACCTGGTCGCACGTAATACTGCATAACTTGTACTGTTGCCGACCATTAGCTGGTGCTACTAATTTGCGTCCAAATGTGATGACCAAACTTGTACTCGCTTGTTGTGAACAATGTTACAAAGACTAGGTTTTTTTTAAATGCGATTTGTGTGTGCAACATGATATGAAAAATCATGCTTGTTAATGAGTTGAACCATTACAATAGGTGTGTACTGAATGGGGCGAATCGGTTCTTGCAATAAGATAGTTCATAGCCTATTGTTTACAAAGCGTTTCTACATGCTATTGTTCAATGTGGAAATCGGTTGATCAGAATCTGTATATAACAATGTGAGGTATAAACAATCACCATTATGCGGGTATTTTCCTTTTTTTTGGATTACAAATGCAGTACAAGCCAGTAAACCCATCAAAAAAATGCCGCTAGTGAAGTGAATCTTCAACGTCAAAATAAAGCAAACCAAAAAGTACAAGAAGAAATCAAGTCCCTAAAAGTGATCTAAAGAGACACTCAAATTAAGTTGCTGTAGACATTATAATACCAACTTCACCCATTTTATCACAGTTGATTATAGTGTCTGGTGTCATCTTTATAGTTTATGAGCCTTCCAGATATCGTGTGGGCCTTGACCTTCATTATTAGCCCACATCTTCACCCTCTTTTGGCCGAATCTTAATCTTCGTGTAATTGCAAGAAAAGTCATTTCACATTGAGTAAAACCCTTGCTTTTTGACTGCATATTCTCTCATTGACTCGTGGCCTCTAATGCATTGTATACGTGATTGTTATTAATTAATATTATTGACGCTGCACCGAAGCAGTTGGAGTAGAGGATATGGTGTCCGACTGCTAATCGGGAGATCCTGGGATCGAATCCCGGGGCCGGCAACTCTGACCGTGGTTTTCTGTGGTTTCCCACGGTCCTTCCAGGATAATTCCGGAGTTGCTTCCGTAATTAATAGGCCACAGCCGCTTCCTTCCGTCCCTATCCTATCCCAAAAAGTGCAGTAAAAATGAAAAGCAAAGAGAACCTGACAAAAGAAACTTCCCCCCTAAAGAGCCGAAAAAGGCTGATAATGGGGTATGAATTAATTATTTATTTATTTATTTATTTATTTATTTATTTATTTATTTGGGATCCCCCTTGAGACCAATTGGTCAATGCAGGGGGAGGAGATCTCCTCCATTTTTCTAACTTTTCAATCTCACCGGTGCAGGGACAGGGAAGGGATAGGGAGGGAGGAACAAAGGTGCAGTGCATTGTCCTGTGGTGGGGGCCGTGTGCAGTCCCTCAGGGGGCCAAGCTTAGACACCCCTCTAGGCGCGGCCGGAAGCCCCCCACCGAACACCGCGCCTCCTCCAGGGAAAGGAAGGAAGCGGCTGTGGCCTATATAACGGTACGATCCCGGGATTTCCCTGGAGTGACCTTGGAAAACCACAGAAAACCAAGGTCAGGACCGCCGGCCTCCGGGACTCGAACCCAGGACCTCCCGATTAGCAGTCGGACACCATATCCACTACACCACTACTGCTTCGGTGGGTATGAATTATTATTATTATTATTGTTGTTGTTGTTGTTGTTGTTGCTGTTGTTGTTGTTGTTGACGCTGCGCGACCTACAAAAAGTTACTATTTCTCACTTAATATATCGGTCATAGAGAATTGCTATAGAGCCTACCCTAAATTAATCTTAAAAGTGCACTGGAGAATTTTGATAACTTTATTTTGAATTAAAAATTGAAAGTGACTTTGCAAAAAAAAAAACGTTATAAAATTATTTTGACTTACAGATTTTTTCTGATCGAAAAAAAAGTCTTATGGAACGGCTCTGTCCATCCCTCTATCTGTGGACAGGTATCAGGGCCAATTCCGCAAGATATAGCGACAAACTGTTTTCACAAATAGGTTTCATGGTCAACTTCCGGTTTTCCAGGTTCACACTATCCGCACAAGTCGTTGGATTTCATTCGAATTCAGTTTCCGTGGATTTCTGACCATGTGTGTCGGGGATTTACCCAGGGTTTTACCTGGCGCTCTGGCACAGTGGCTGTGGAATTAATTTCTGACTTTGGACATGTTTGCGATACTGGCTCATACTTAAGATAATCAGTAAATGTCTCATCGAATCATGCTAGCGTGACTTGCCCAGGATCTTGTTAGAAGAGTATAGTACTCTATTATGTCCTTAAAATCTCGCTGGGTCATTCATAATTGGCTGCAGTTTATTTTTGACGAATATTGTGAGCGATTAATATTTCCGACTATTTGGTAAATTTTTACTATTCTGACAATAGAGATATATACGAAGCTTTCCTCTTGCGACCTTTCGTGCATGTACCCCCATAACGAGTTTTTTTGTGTGTGGAACTACTTGTATTTACTAGCTGGTATCTTGGGTAGACCTACCAATGACGTTCAGAAGTGACGTTTCATTGCGGCAATAATGGAATTCCGTTACCAAGGTGATCTGTCGAAGGCATTGTTAGTAGTTGTTTGAACTTTATTCCTGGAGCGAGGGTGGACGTCGTCGGATTTGATTTCCCACGTTTAGACTCCCCTCAACTCCAGCGAGTAAAGAGACAAACGCAAGGGGGCAAAGCACAGCTCGAGAGGAAGGTACCGTACCGTCAGACTAAGACTCCTTGCTTGGAAGTCGGCCCGTCCAAAGAAATCCCAGCCAGAATGTTTAGAAGCACGTTCGACAACGGACTCCTGTCCATCTTCTTCAGTTTGGGCTACAGGCCACTCCAGATGTGGGGCTATGCGGTGAAAACAGGAAAAGGCGTTGGACCAAGACAGATAGAGGTAGAGCTTATAGTGATAGAAGACATTGCAATCGGTTTCGAATAGATTTTAGTTTTCACAAAGGCTTACACCATGTCCTTCCGATTCCCTGTAGGAGACCCTGCCGGTTGGACACATCAAGCGCATAACCGACAGCGATATGCAGTCCATGGTTCTGGAGATGTTGGGCCCCAACAGCTCTCTCACCTACATCACCTGTCCGTCAGACCCCACGGAGAGCCTCGGTATCGAGCTGCCCTTCTTAGTAATGATCATCAAGAACCTCGAAAAGTACTTCACCTTTGAAGTCGAGGTGCGTAATTTGGTCAGAAATATTTCTACCGTAACAGCTTCAGCTCTTTAGAGTTTAGACAGGCCTACAGTGAAACTGGTATTTCCATTTACTAGTCTCAGAACATTGCATTTCATATAAGTGATGGCGTAGCATTAATGTATTTTTTTCATTGTTGTGGCAGAATCCATTAAACTGTAAGTTCACATCAATGGATCCCATCCTGTATCAGTAACGGCACATTCTTAATATCTGAATAAGTTCCAACTGACCCCCTTTACCATAGTCATATGGCTGGATGTGCGCTTCCATGGTAAAGAGGTATTGTTACTCCACAAATTGCATTTGATTTAAATTCCCCGAATAATGGCAAAAAATTAACCAATTATTTTCGAAATGGACGATGTTTACCACTATATCTACTCTCACTCTCTCCACAGATCCTAGATGACATGAACCAGCGCCGGCTATTTCGAGCTTCCAACTCCAGGACTTCAACCCGCATTACGCCGCACCTCTGCACTCTGCCCCTACGCCTGGTGGACAACTGGAACCAGGTCCAGTTTAGCTTAGCGGACTTCACAGCCCAAGCCTACGGAACCAAGTACGTCGAGACTGTGCGAATACAGATAAACGCCAACTGCTGTGTCCGCAGGGTGTACTTCTGCGACAAGCTCTACTCGGACGATGAACTGCCTCTCGAGTATAGGGTGTACCTGCCTTTCCCGAGATACCCCGGGAACTAGAAGGCAAGGTGGAATCATGGGCTCCAGAAAAGTACAGGAGGGTTCGCGACACTACAGACCATGCAAATGTAATTGCATACAAACCCTCTCTGAAAACATCACAGCATAAAAGCATTTGTTTTATGCTTGCGTATTTACAGGCATTACCCCTTCATCACCCCTTGAAAGGCCGTCTGTTTGCTGCGCCCCCATTTTTTTTCCTAAAATAAAGGCGCATTTTGTGCTAATACAGTGTGTTATTTCACCAGCGATAGATTGCATCCCACTGTCCACAAAATGCAAATGATTGGTGTGGACACTTGAACAATAACAACATTGTCACAATAAAGGTCATTCACCTCTACCTCAACCTAATCCTATTCATGTATACTAGCTTACCCTGACATTCGCTCTAGAAGAGTTGCTCAGGTCTTGACCATGTCTCGAGCAAGTCTTGATATCCGGTGTAACTGAGTAACCAACCTCATGTGACACTGACAAGTGGGTGCACTGGGTTCCTACTGCATGACCAATGTGTATCCAATAGGATTGGTTTTACTGAGTTCGATGCTCCCAGCCGAAATGTAAGGGTCATTAAATTTTAACCTACCCATGTGGGTGTCTGGTCACACAATTTGTCCCATCTCTCTCATTGACAGTTCCGCCCAGCAGTTGCAAATCATAGTTTCCAAGAGAGATGCTTTGGTCCCTTCACTCCAAAACCACTGCATCCCTACCACCCCCTTCACCAATTAGCATACATTGAGATGGAAAGAGCTCTTACCCTGTCTTATTCATACCCGCATCAGCTGGCCCAGATGCCATCTCTTCCCACGCAGATCACCTCTCCCTGCTGGAATAATCCGGAAAACAGCAAACCGCACTTGCCAGCCGGAAACGCCCTCTGCTACTCAGCCTGTAAATGAAAAAATGTCCCTAAGTCTTACGTCACCCCAAAAAAAATGCAATGTTTCCTTCAGGCAGTCATTTTTTTTATTACTCTCTTAAATCTCATTTGTCGGAACAGAAAAATATAATTCGGCACACTCACGCTCATTTGCAAATAACTGCTTTGTCAGTTGGCACGTGGTGTCACCTAAGGTATAATCAATACATATAATCTGTATGCAGCACCCATAGTAAAATAAGACCCATAACTACTGGCTTTTGGGAGGGATACAATCATTTGGCAGAGAAAGAAATAAACAAGTATTCATTTTCAAATAGCAACAACAATGATGACAACAATTATCAACAGGGGATAAACTAGTATCAAAACTATTGCAAAAAATCAACCTGAACGTATTTCACATCTTCTAAAAATCATCGTTGCGTAGCTTTTTTATTACAACCACAGCATGCCTGGTGATTTAACAATAAGAGCCACTCTTGTAACATTGCACATATTTTTGACGAATTGAAAGTGGCACTTACAACAAACAGCACGCTATTATTGTTATTTACTATTATTAGCTGCGTCACAACCCAGGTACCTGCACAAAACTCCCATCTTGATAAATTGAGTGGGAAGTTGGGAAACGAAGCTAATTTGCATGTGTCCAGTCACAGGGTCAACGTGTGACCGAGACATATTATTTTTAGAGAGAAGCACCAACAGATATCACATGTATAACAGAACAAAATGACATAGATTGAATCGAATTTTTAAAGTTTTGTTTTTTGTGGAAACACCAAGAAAATGTCTATCAGTAACCCGTCCTTTTGATTGTACAGGCAAAGTCGACTCCCCCATTTCTTATAATATAATAAAGTCTTGGTCTCTTGTGCTCAGGCCTTATGCTACCCTAGAAGGGGACAGAGGGGAGAGAAGAAAAAAAAAAAATCTGCTGCAAATGACTAGCATAATGTAATATAGTTTTAAGTAGACCATGAGCAAAAAACCAGTATCGAAAAGGAACGGTAAATGCTATGGTTTTCACACTCCACATGCACGCACTGGCCAAAAATAACTGGTAAACTTGCACTCTAAAACATCATTATATACAGTGTGTATGTGCATCTCATTATATTGTGGTGTAACACCAGTCTTCCATTGTAAAATAAAGGAAAACAGCCTCTGCATGCATGACAAGACAAAACATCTAGGTTTGCCAATCAATCAAATTCAGGCCCGATACCAGTGAAACATATCGAGATATCCACATCGAGAGTCTGAGGAAGACCCACTGTAGATTTACCTGTGCATAATTATACATAGGTTGGCAAAGGTAGATGTTCTGACTAGCATGGCTTATTGAAAATAATATAATAAATCCTTGGGGCACCTAATAGGAAGAACGAAAACAAAAGTAGGGATGGGGTGGAGGGGTGGGGAATGAGGGTTTCGATCACAGTTTTCCATCACACTTCTTCAAATGCTCCTGCATGCAGTGCAGAGTAGCTAGCAACTGCTGCTTCTCCTCAGCCAACATAACTAGTTGTGCCTGGGACTCAATCAGGTCTTGCCGCACTGTGTCCATCTCTGAGAGGCGCTTCTGCAGGTCATCATTCTCCCGACGTAGGTCATCTGCTGCCACAGCTTTCCGACGAAGTGCATCATTCTCCCGCAAGAGGGATGTCAGACGAGATGCCAGCTCAGTAGATTCAGGGTTGCCTGCAACACATGCTTAAATTAATATTCTACCAATGTGTGGCCCAAGTTGATGTAATTTTGGCACGCAAAATTGGTGGAAGCTGATATCAGTGGCACTGCCAGTACCAGCCGGGTGTAAGAGATGTTCAAGGTCTGTTGAGAAGTATGCATGTGAAACAGGTCAAAAACTGGGTTTTCACTTCATGCAATAGGTCGAAAAGAATAAAATTATTTGACACAAAATCTGTCCTTTGCAGTTTCACTCTTGCAAGAAAGAAGTTTAGGGGACACTGGCATAAATACAGTGTGTTCCAAGTATCCTTAGTTATTGCAAATTTTTCCCAAAGTAATTTGTGTAGATTTTTGCACCCCTATCGAGGTTCCCAATTATTCACAGGTGTGGTCGAAGATAGCAGCTGCTGTATAATTGAACTCCTCGATTAGGCTGCAAAAAGCTACACAAAAATAACTTTGGGATGGATTATTTGCAGTGTTTAACAATCATTTCTACTGGAAGTTGTTCCTAATTGTGTTATATATGAAAAAGTGAAACTCAGTTTTTAAGTATGTCCTCTACATAGTGAAAAACACTGTCAATGGCCTCAGAAAGTGCTAGGAATGTGGCAGAATTTTGAATATAATTTTTATGACAATTGCAGATAACTTTTTTTTTTTGCTATTATCTACCATTGTTATGAAAATTAATAGTAAAATTCTGGCAGGTTCCTAGTGCCTTCCGTAGCCATTTGAAATGCAAAAAAAATTACAAAAACTCAACTTTCAAGTCTATATTTTCACTATTCAGAGAACCAAGATTTAAAAACTGACTTTCACTACCTCATCTCTATATCTATAAATAAGGAAGTTTGGATGTTTGTCCCTTATAGAAATCCAGGGGAAGGCCCCTACACTGCCTTAAATTAGCATATTGGGGATT